>JARQOC010000004.1:20803241-20877756 GCA_033576535.1 Allobates femoralis
TCTGTGTTTTCAGCTGTTTATAGTTTTACTGTAATGAGATCCCTTTGCTGTGTCGTCAACTGTTTATAGCTTTTACTGTAATGAAATCCCTTTGCCGTGTTTTCAGCTGTTTACTGTAATGTGTGACTAATAAAATGTCAGGAAAATCCTTTTAGAACAGCAAAACTTTATATGGTGTTAATCAGAATCCCTGAAAGTGATGGTGGCCATGTATGGACTACTATTACATAATATGAGGGTAAATGTGACTGACTTAAGGGCCCCCCGTTAAACACAACGATATCATGAATGATATTGTTGCAACGTCACTGGTTTGGTGACGTTGCAGCTGTGTCGAAACGACATTGTTGTTTGTGACACGTATCAACGATTAGTCGTTGATCGTAGATTTATGGTCCTATCCATAAATCTATTGTTGGTCTCCCGCTGGGTGTCCAGCGTCGGTGCGTGTGACAGCGGGAGACCAACGATGGACGAGCTCCCAGCGCTGCACAGCAAGGTGTACCTGTTGTAGGGCAGACCTTATGGGGCGCTTCTATTTTAGGGCAGAATTTGTGGGGTGTTCTGTTGTAAGGCAGCCCTTGAGCTGCGTTCCTGACGTAGGGCAGACTTTGAGGGATGTTCCTGTTTGGTAGTTGGGTATATTGAGCACCGCTATAGTGAAACTCATTGTCTACAATAGGCTGAAGCTTTCACAGGAGAATCGCACTGACCGGGCCAGGGGTCTTCAGAAAAATGATATGGGGAAAATGGGATTGGGAGAGGTGCTCATCAACTCCAGAATCCCATTAATATTGTTACCGACCTTCTTTCCACAAAATGGGGAAAAAAGCTCATTCTGGCACTCATTCTACCATTCATAATCCTACAAGAAATAAATAAGATTCAGATATCATTAATAAAGAGAGAATTCACAAAAAAAAAGGTACCCCCTCGTCGTTTCCCTTTAAATGAATTAACATGTACGCACGGGTTTGGCGGTATTATCCTGGCTAAATTAAGAAAAGCGTTGAAATGTGGAAGCTTTGCTCGGAGCCTGTAAAAAGGGATAAGGTAAATCCTATGCAAGGTAAATCTATTCCCTTTAGCGAGGCACAATTAATCTCTGAGGATATAGTGACTTATACCGTACGCAGACACACTGCAGGCACACAGATGTCCAGATACCGCTAATATACACCCACAGGGCAAGTAATCCTTCCTCAGGAGGAATGGGGAGGGAATACTCATTAACACAAGAAAGATTTCATCACTCCGACTCTGGATCTATTTCTAAATGGCATTTTCACTTACAAATGATTTTTTCATGAATAATCATCACAAGCTTTATAGAATAGATTTTGCTAAATATCTTTTTTTATAAATTCTGATTATGCCCCAATCAAGAAAACAGATGTCACTGAGGAGACCGAGCTACTGTCACCATAATAAGTAATTGCCTGCCACTGTTAAGGTAGTAATTCCAACAAGCTGTGACCTATGTACAGGAAAAAATACTATAATACTGCCCCCTATGTACAAGAATATAACTACTATAATACTGCTCCTATATACAAGAATATAACTACTATAACACTGCTCCTATGTACAAGAATATAACTACTATAACACTGCCCCTATGTACAAGAATATAACTACTATAATACTGCTCCTATGTACAAGAATATAACTACTATAATACTGCCCCTATGTACAAGAATATAACTACTATAATACTGCTCCTATGTACAAGAATATAACTACTATAATACTGCTCCTATGTACAAGAATATAACTACTATAATTCTGCTCCTATGTACAAGAATATAACTACTATAATACTGCTCCTATGTACAAGAATATAACTACTATAACACTGCTCCTATGTACAAGAATATAACTACTATAACACTGCCCCTATGTACAAGAATATAACTACTATAATACTGCTCCTATGTACAAGAATATAACTACTATAATACTGCCCCTATGTACAAGAATATAACTACTATAATACTGCTCCTATGTACAAGAATATAACTACTATAATACTGCTCCTATGTACAAGAATATAACTACTATAATTCTGCTCCTATGTACAAGAATATAACTACTATAATACTGCTCCTATATACAAGAATATAACTACTATAACACTGCTCCTATGTACAAGAATATAACTACTATAACACTGCCACTATGTACAAGAATATTACTACTATAATACTGCTCCTATGTACAAGAATATAACTACTATAATACTGCTCCTATGTACAAGACTATAACTACTATAATACTGCTCTCTATATACAAGACTATAACTACTATAATACTGCTCTCTATATACAAGACTATAACTACTATAATACTGCTCCTATGTACAAGACTATAACTACTATAATACTGCTCCTATATACAAGAATATAACTACTATAATACTGCTCCTATATAAAAGAATATAACTACTATAATACTGCCCCTATATACAAGAATATAACTACTATAATACAGCCCCTATGTACAAGAATATAACTACTATAATACTGCCACTATGTACAAGAATATAACTACTATAATACTGCCCCAATGTACAAGAATATAACTACTATAATACTGCTCCTATATACAAGAATATAACTACTATAATACTGCCCCTATATACAAGAATATAACTACTATAATACTGCTCCTATGTACAAGAATATAACTACTATAATACTGCTCCTATGTACAAGAATATAACTACTATAATACTGCTCCTATATACAAGAATATAACTACTATAATACTGCTCCTATATACAAGAATATAACTACTATAATACTGCCCCCTATATACAAGAATATAACTACTATAATACTGCTCCTATACACAAGAATATAATTACTATAATACTGCCCCTATATACAAGAATATAATTACTATAATACTGCTCCTATGTACAAGAATATAACTACTATAATACTGCTCCTATGCACAAGAATATAACTACTATAATACTGCCCCTATGTACAATAATATAACTACTATAATACTGCTCTTATGTACAAGAATATAATTACTATAATACTGCTCCTATGTACAAGAATATAACTACTATAATACTGCCCCTATGTACAGGAATATAACTACTATAATACTGCCCCTATGTACAGGAATATAACTACTATAATACTGCCCCTATGTACAGGAATATAACTACTAAAATACTGCCCCTATGTACAGGAATATAACTACTATAATACTGCCCCTATGTACAGGAATATAACTACTATAATACTGCCCCTATGTACAGGAATATAACTACTATAATACTGCTCCTATATGCAAGAATATAATTACTATAAAACTGCTCCTATGTACAAGAATATAACTACTATAATACTGCCCCCTATGTACAAGAATATAACTACTATAATACTGCCCCTATATACAAGAATATAACTACTATAATACTGCTCCTATGTACAAGAATATAACTACTATAATACTGCTCCTATGTACAAGAATATAACTACTATAATACTGCCTCCTATAGTACAAGAATATAACTACTATAATACTGCCCCTATTACAAGAATATAACTACTATAATACTGCTCCTATGTACAAGAATATAACTACTATAATACTGCTCCTATATACAAGAATATAACTACTATAATACTGCCCTATATACAAGAATATAACTACTATAATACTGCTCCCTATATACAAGAATATAACTACTATAATACTGCTTCCTATAACAAGAATATAATACTATAATACTGCCCCTATATACAAGAATATAATTACTATAATACTGCTCCTATGTACAAGAATATAACTACTATAATACTGCTCCCTATGTCACAAGAATATAACTACTATAATACTTGCCCCTATGTACAAAATATAACTACTATAATACTGCTCTTATGTACAAGAATATAATACTATAATACTGCTCCTATTACAAGAATATAACTACTATAATACTGCCCCTATTACAGAATACTACTACTATAATACTGCTCCTATATACAAGAATATAACTACTATAATACTGCCCCTATGTACAAGAATATAACTACTAAAATACTGCCCCTATTACAAGAATATAACTACTATAATACTGCCCCTATGTACAAGGAATATAACTACTATAATACTGCCCTATGTACAGAATATAACTACTATAATACTGCTGCCTATGCAAGAATATAATTACTATAATACTGCCCTATGTACAAGAATATAACTACTATAATACTGCCCCTATGTACAAGAATATAACTACTATAATACTGCTACTATATACAAGAATATAACTACTATAATACTGCTCCTATGTACAAGAATATAACTACTATATACTGCCCTATTACAAGAATATAACTACTATAATACTGCCCTATTACAAGAATATAATTACTATAATACTGCCTCCTATGTACAAGAATATAACTACTATAATACTGCTCCTATGTACAGGAATATAACTACTATAATACTGCTCCTATATACAAGAATATAACTACTATAATACTGCTCCTATGTACAAGAATATAACCACTATAATACTGCTCCTATGTACAAAATATAACTACTATAATACTGCCCCTATGTACAAGAATATAACTACTATAATATTCTGTATATAGACAGTATTATATAGTTATATTCTTGTATAAGGAGCATATATATATTATATTCTTGTATATAGGCATATTATAGCATTATATTCTGTATATAGGACAGTATAACTACTATAATACTGCCCCTATATACAAGAATATAACTACTATAATACTGCTCCTATATACAAGAATATAACTACTATAATACTGCCCCTATATACAAGAATATAACTACAATACTGCCCTATATACAAGAATATAACTACTATAATACTGCTCCTATTACAAGAATATAACTACTATAATACTGCTCCCATGTACAAGAATATAACTACTATAATACTGCCTCGCCCCTTGTACAAGAATATAACTACTATAATACTGCCCCTATATACAAGAATATAACTACTATAATACTGCCCTATGTACAAGAATATAACTACTATAATACTGCTCCTATGTACAAGAATATAACTACTATAATACTGCCCCTATATACAAGAATATAACTACTATAATACTGCTCCTATGTACAAGAATATAACTACTATAATACTGCCTTCTGCCCCTATGTACAAGAATATAACTACTATAATACTGCCCCTATATACAAGAATATAACTACTATAATACTGCTCCTATGTACAAGATATAACTACTATAATACTGCCTTCTGCCCTATGTACAAGAATATAACTACTATAATACTTTCCCCTATGTACAAGAATATAACTACTATAATACTGCTCCTATATACAAGACTATAACTACTATAATACTGCTCCTATATACAAGAATATAACTACTATAATACTGCCCCTATATACAAGAATACTACTACTATAATACTGCTCCTATATACAAGAATATAACTACTATAATACTGCCCCTATATACAAGAATATAACTACTATAATACTGCCCCTATATACAAGAATATAACTACTATAATACTGCTCCTATGTACAAGAATATAACTACTATAATACTGCTCCTATTACAAGAATATAACTACTATAATACTGCCTTCGCCCTATGTACAAGAATATAACTACTATAATACTGCCCTATATACAAGAATATAACTACTATAATACTGCTCCTATATACAAGAATATACTACTATAATACTGCTCCTATATACAAGAATATAACTACTATAATACTGCCCCTATATACAAGAATATAACTACTATAATACTGCCCCTATATACAAGAATATAACTACTATAATACTGCTCCTATGTACAAGAATATAACTACTATAATACTGCTCCTATGTACAAGAATATAACTACTATAATACTGCTCCTATGTACAGGAATATAACTACTATAATACTGTCCCTATGTACAAGAATATAACTACTATAATACTGCTTGCCCTATGTACAAGAATATAACTACTATAATACTGCCCCTATATACAAAAATATAACTACTATAATACTGCTCCTATGTACAAGAATATAACTACTATAATACTGACCCTATGTACAAGAATATATCTACTATAATACTGCTCCTATATACAAGAATATAACTACTATAATACTGCCCCTATGTACAAGAATATAACTACTATAATACTGCTCCTATATACAAGAATATAACTACTATAATACAGCTCCTATGTACAAGAATATAACTACTATAATACTGCCTCTATATTCAAGAATATAACTACTATAATACTGCCCCTATATACAAGAATATAACTACATAATACTGCTCCTATGTACAAGAATATAACTACTATAATACTGCTCCTATATACAAGAATATAACTACTATAATACTGCCCCTATATACAAGAATATAACTACTATAATACTGCTCCTATGTACAAGAATATAACTACTATAATACTGCTCCTATATACAAGAATATAACTACTATAATACTGCTCCTATATACAAGAATATAACTACTATAATACTGCTCCTATGTACAAGAATATAACTACTATAATACTGCCCCTATATACAAGAATATAACTACTATAAATACTGCTCCCTATGTACAAGAATATAACTACTATAATACTGCTCCTATGTACAAGAATATAACTACTATAATACTGCCCCTATATACAAGAATATAACTACTATAATACTGCTCCTATTACAAGAATATAACACATAACTGCCAATACAAATTAACTACTATAATACTGCCCCTATTACAAATATAACAAAAAGCTATTACAAGAATATAACTACTATAATACTGCCCCTATGTACAAGAATATAACTACTATAATACTGCCCCTATATACAAGAATATAACTACTATAATACTGCTCCTATATACAAGAATATAACTACTATAATACTGCTCCTATATACAAGAATATAACTACTATAATACTGC
Organism: Allobates femoralis; assembly: GCA_033576535.1. NCBI lineage: Eukaryota > Metazoa > Chordata > Amphibia > Anura > Aromobatidae > Allobates > Allobates femoralis. Next base: position 20,810,215 of record JARQOC010000004.1, read on the forward strand.
TCCTATATACAAGAATATAACTACTATAATACTGCTCCTATATACAGGAATATAACTACTATAATACTGCTCCCTATATAACAAGAATATAACTACTAAATAACTGCTCCTATGTACAAGAATATAACTACTATAATACTGCTCCTATATACAAGAATATAACTACTATAATACTGCTCCTATGTACAAGAATATAACTACTATAATACTGCTCCTATATACAAGAATATAACTACTATAATACTGCTCCTATATACGAAAATTATAACCTAATAAGATTAACTACTAGACCCCTATATACAAGAATATAACTACTATAATACTGCCCTTATACAAGAATATAACTACTATAATACTGCCCTATTACAAGAATATAACTACTATAATACTGCTCCTATGTACATGAATATAACTACTATAATACTGCTCATATGTACAAGAATATAACTACTATAATACTGCTCCTATATACAAGAATATAACTACTATAATACTGCTCCTATGTACAAGAATATAACTACTATAATACTGCCCTATATACAAGAATATAACTACTATAATACTGCCTCTATATACTAATAAATATATAACTACTATAATACTGCTCCTATGTACAGAATATAACATACTATAATAACTGCCCCTATTACAAGAATATATACATAATAGCCAACATAAATATAATACTATGACTCCTATGTACAAGAATATAACTATCTAAAACGCTCCTATATACAAGAATATAATACTATATATGCTCCTATGTACAAGAATATAACTACTATACTAGCTCTTTATTGTATTAGAAAGTTAATACTATAATTGCCCTTATATACAAGAATATAACTCACTATTAATATGCTCCATTACAAGAATATAACTCTATAATACTGCTCCAAATACAAGAATATAACTACTATAATATGCTCTCATTAAAGAATTAAACTACTAAAACTGCCCCCTATATACAAGAATATAACTACTATAATACTGCCCCTATGTACAAGAATATAACTACTATAATACTGCCCCTATATACAAGAATATAACTACTATAATACTGCTCCTATATACAAGAATATAACTACTATAATACTGCCCCTATGTACAAGAATATAACTACTATAATACTGCCCCTATATACAAGAATATAACTACTATAATACTGCTCCTATGTACAAGAATATAGCTACTATAATACTGCTCCTATATACAATAATATAACTACTATAATACTGCTCCTATGTACAAGAATATAACTACTATAATACTGCTCCTATATACAAGAATATAACTACTATAATACTGCTCCTATATACAAGAATATAACTACTATAATACTGCCCCTATGTACAAGAATATAACTACTATAATACTGCCCCTGTATACAAGAATATAACTACTATAATACTGCCCTATATACAAGAATATAACTACTATAATACTGCTCCTATGTACAAGAATATAACTACTATAATACTGCTCATATATACAAGATATAACTACTATAATACTGCTCCTATATACAAGAATATAACTACTATAATACAGCTCCTATGTACAAGAATATAACTACTATAATACTGCCTCTATATTCAAGAATATAACTACTATAATACTGCCCTATATACAGAATATAACTACTATAATACTGCTCCTATGTACAAGAATATAACTACTATAATACTGCTCCTATATACAAGAATATAACTACTATAATACTGCTCCTATGTACAAGAATATACTACTATAATACTGCCCCCATATACAAGAATATAACTACTATAATACTGCCCCTATGTACAAGAATATAACTACTATAATACTGCCCCTATATACAAGAATATAACTACTATAATACTGCTCCTATATACAAGAATATAACTACTATAATACTGCTCCTATATACAAGAATATAACTACTATAATACTGCTCCTATATACAAGAATATAACTACTATAATACTGCTCCTATATACAGAATATAACTACTATAATACTGCTCCCTATATAAAAGAATATAACTACTATAGTACTGCTCCTATGTACAAGAATATAACCACTATAATACTGCTCCTATATACAAGAATATAACTACTATAATACTGCTCCTATGTACAAGAATATAACTACTATAATACTGCTTCTATATACAAGAAATAACTACTATAATACTGCTCCTATATACAAGAATATAACTACTATAATACTGCCCCTATGTACAAGAATATAACTACTATAATACTGCCCTGTATACAAGAATATAACTACTATAATACTGCCCCTATATACAAGAATATAACTACTATAATACTGCTCCTATGTACATGAATATAACTACTATAATACTGCTCATATATACAAGAATATAACTACTATAATACTGCTCCTATATACAAGAATATAACTACTATAATACAGCTCCTATGTACAAGAATATAACTACTATAATACTGCCTCTATATACAAGAATATAACTACTATAATACTGCTCCTATATACAAGAATATAACTACTATAATACTGCTCCTATGTACAAGAATATAACTACTATAATACTGCTCCCTATATAAAAGAATATAACTACTATAGTACTGCTCCTATGTACAAGAATATAACTAATCTAAAACAAGTAGCAAACCAGTATTATAGCAGTAGTGCTGATGTTGGTCACCAATCGGCGTCTGCTTTTCTTGTGTATTATGACAAGGTTAGCTTTGATTGGCTGTTATGATAACTCCACTCTCCCCATTAGTTTGTCACTTACGCGGCTGCAGGTTCTTCCCGTAAACCTTGTACTTTTCTTAGAAGTAATTGAAAGCAGCTAAATAATGACCTCAATTTGCTTTTGCGGAGAAGCAGGAACGGAAGCAGACAACACTCTCCATATAGAACATTTCCACACAAGGACGCCGCGATGCTCATTTAAAGGATGATTCCATCTATTTCTGCATCTCACGCTGCACGATCTGAACCACGAGTCAGCCATCTGCCATATGAATGACGTCCGACAGGCAAAGTCTTAAAGGGATAGTCCCTTCTCACGCCATCGAAGCGTTACGGATCTTTGGTTAACGCTGCCTCACCGTTTACACGATCTCCGCTTGCTTTTAGAGAGTACAGCGTTATCGTTTTGCCTCACAGTGCACTTCTCCCATAAAGTCTATTAAAAGTATAAAGAATCTGTCAGCAGGTTTTTGCTATGTAATCCAAGAGCAGCATGATATAGGGACTGTGACTAAGTGACACATCACTGGGTTGACTGTTTTAATAAAATCAGTGTTTTATCAACAGGAGATTATCACTACATGACTAGATGTCTCGTGCTATGTAGTCCTCCCCCAACCACTGATTGGCAGCTGTAACAGTACACAGAGAACTACCAATCAGATGTGTGGGCGGGGTTAAACTGGGCTCAGCTACATCAGAAGCAGGAAAGAAAAAATAGGGATTGTATCAAAAAGACAAAGCAGAACAAGTGATACACAGCCGGAATCAGGGCCTCTGCCCCTACATCACGCTGCACTCAGATTACACAGCAAAACGCTGACAGATCCCTTTTAAAGGATAGAGAGATATATTTGGAAATATATACATATACACTCACATTATGATAGATTAATATATATATATATATATATATATATATATATATAAATATATTTGCATAAAAAAAGATGCAAGATAAATATATCTAAAATATGTAGCTAAATATAGATAATATAAATATATATACATATATTAAAATATATAGTAGAAATGTATCTAAAAATATTTTACATATAAAAATACATTATATAAATGTATAAATATATAAAAATATATGTATATATAATAAAAATATAAATATATATTAAAATATACAATAAGTACATAATTATACATACATTATATATTCACATAATTTGTTTATAGTATCTAAAAATATACAAAAATATTAAAATAATATAAATATACCTAAAAATATATAATTACATAGAAAAAAAATGATATACAGAATATAAAATACCTAACAAATTATAAACAAACTAGATGGTGCCCCGATTCTAACGCATCGGGTATTCTAGAATATGTGGGTGTGCGGCGGTGGCCCCCCTCAATTCTCACCAGCCCCAGGCTTCTGTCCAGCCGCCTCTCACCCTAGCATGTCGTCTTCTTCCTCCAGCATAGACGTCAACAATTCCAAGGCCTAAGGGGGCGGAGTTAACAGGGGTGTCATAGTAGGCGTATCCACACACATAGCCCTGATGTGGTGGGCGTGCCCTTGTTCATGACCATTACAACGCCCCTTTGGTAGCTCCACCCCCACCCCCCTTTGAATTTCTGGAGTCTATGCCACGAAAAGAATAATAATGGCGGGGTGAGAGGCGGGCAGATGGAGCATGGAGCGGCGGCCGGGAGGGAGCGTGGAGCGGCGGGCGGGAGGGAGCGTGGAGCGGGTGAGCAGTGGGCAGGAGACCGAGTGGAGGGGGACCGGGAGACCAGGGAAGTCCCGTGTCGCTGATTGTTCGCGGCTGGCTGGGCGCAACCAATCAGCGACGCGGGTTTTGTGTTAGAGACAGTGTGACGTGAGTACAAGGTGAGTGTGGGGCTAAGTGTGAGGTGAGAGCAAGGTGAGTGTGACATGAGTGCGGGGACAGAGTTTGACTTGAGTGCAGGGTGAGTGCAGGGTGTGTGGGTGTAAGTGGTCTGCAGTACCTGGCTCCTGGTGCTGTGTGCGTTTAGCTTAAGGACCTTTGGTGATGTCACAGTCATGTGACCTTGCTTCGGCCATGATTGTGACATCCGAGGTCCTGTAAGTATAGAGCCCCCATCACACATAACGACGCACCAGCGATACCGATACGACCTGGCCGGGATCACTGGTGCATCGTTTTCACATCATTGTTCACTGTCGGCTTTCCCATCCCGCTATTTGAAATGAAGTCAGCTTTCCTGCCCCTATATGAGGGTAGCGCTGTCGTCTCTGTCACGGCAATCCAGCGTTGCTGATGTGGCCAGTGCATTTTTTGGAAAACAATATTTGCCGGTACGCATTTCAGATTAATTTCCCCTATGCACAGGGGTGCAGAAAGGCTCTCTGCCGCCTGAGCCTAGGTGAGGACCGGGGTGGGGGGTGCTGTCGGCGACCGCGTGAAGGAGGGATGCTGTCGGCGGCTGCTGGCGGGAAGGGGGGTGCTGTCGGTGGCCGCCGCTGGTGGTTTTACCTTATGCAGCCGGCGCACGTCACACAGGAAGTGCCCCTTCTGCTCCGCCGCTCCCCTAAAGGATCATATTAACCATTGGCCAGTGCAACTCTGCCTATGCATGGCACATGTCCCCATGTATTTGAAATATGGTGCGCACCGCTATTCTGATTGGTCAGCACTGAACCCGGCGACCAATCAGAATAGCGGTGCGTGTCATATTTCAAATACACTGTACTCAGCGCTGAACGCGGCGACCAATCAGAGGAGCGGCATTCAAACCGCGCGCCAAGCCGCGCTAATTCTCCAATTGGTTGCGACCAATTAGAAGAGTACTGCGGCTTGGCGCGCGGTTTGAATGCCGCGAAGGGCACCACCGCTGTAAGCAGCCGGTCATCTCCCGGCTGGCTCGCGTGCGCTGTTGCCACCGGCGGCCGGACCCGTGTATCCTGGCTAATGTGCCGCTGTCGCCGGGCTGCAAATTGGCGCGAAACTCAAACTTTGAATTCATGCGCCTATATGCATAGTCTGCACTCATTGGTGGCCGCCTCTGTGTGGCGTGCGATTTCCATGACAGACAGACATTAGACGATTATATAGTAGATATAAAATATATTAGATACTAGCTGTAGAGCCAAACGTTGCCCGGGCATAGTAACTGTGTGTATTGCATGTCCACCATATGTATTAATCCTGTAATTCTTACCTCCCTTTCTTCCATGGCCCTTGAGAAAGGCATCGCTATGTGTAGTGGGCATGGCTATGTGTAGTGGATGGGGATAGTTACACACATGGGCGTGGCTATGTGAAGTGGGTTTATATGGAGCAAGTGTGGCTATGAGTGGGTGTGGTTATGTGGAGTGGGCATGGCCATGCGGAGTGGGTGGGGCTTGCCACAAACACACACACACACTCAACTTTATATATTAGATATATAAAAATAAATAATATAAATATATCTAAAAAAAAAATAAAAAATGTATATATATTATATATAAAAACATAAAATCACTATCTAAAAATATAGATTATATAAAAATATTCTAAAAACATTATGTATAAATATATATATATGAATATAATGCATACAGTTTATTATATGTAAAATATATAATTTTCTACATACATGTAGTTTGGGCATAAAAAGTAATCACCGAAAATAAAATGAAATAAATAAAAATATTAAAACATTTAGCACCACTCGCCATCTATAGCTCTTCTATTGCAATGTCTGGTAGCAGCTGAATAATGAGTTAACTGAGATTCGATCAGTGAGCTTGTTCTGACTTAAAAGGGTTCTACAAATCTAGGGAATAATGTCCAATCTACAGGATTAGGAGTGACTGCCGGGACCCCCACCGATCCCAAGAACCAGGCATTGTGTGAATGAAGCAGAGGTCTATTATATTCACATTCATTCTTAATGGGACCCCCACCCATCCTGACAACCTTGTGTGAAAGAGCCAGGGCTCTTAATGGTAGACCACGGAAAGCTGAGCTCAGCCGTCTCAGGGGCCCCGGTAAGAGAAAATGAGGCAGCAGCATGTACGGTTGACCACCACCCCATTCACAGAAGACGTTTCAGAGCATCCATGTGTCGGGAGGTTCCCAGAGATGAGGAATTGACCCCCTATTCTAGGGATAGAGAATAATTTCCAAACTTTAGACAACTCTTTAAAGAGGTAATCTTCCATACTGTCATAAGGATGAAGATTAATTGAACTCTGTGGTGATAAATTAAAAGGAGGAATATAAGAGACACTGAGCTCACTGACAGATTCTCCGTTAGCTCATCATCACAGAGGCTCTAAAAGGCAGACGGGGTACAATGTGCTGTACTCCAAGTCCCTCTGGTATTAAAAATACAGATATATGCATGTCAACCATGCCGCCAACAGTGCAGGATTTCCTTAGCATTGCACAGGTGCTAATGTGATCATCTGCACAGGTGATGATTGCAATACAAGGAAAATCCTGAAAACCTGCACTGTTGGCGGCCCTTGAGGCCTGGAGTTGGGGACCCCTGCTATAAGGCATACGGAAAGCCAAACTGGTTATTCAGGAGTCAAGACCCTTACTGATTGCTACATATAAGGGTCCGCAATGACAAGGGAAGGCGGGCAGAGTCCTGTTTGACTTCAACAGAATCTAAGTCACTTGGGGTTCGCATGGGCTACACAATCAAATATACGACCTGCATTTCGCTCAATAGCTTCCTCAGGGGGAAGCTAATCAGGTGCCCCCTGAAGAAGCTGCACAAAACGTGCTTGGGGGATAGGATATTTGGTGATTGCCTTGGGTAATTATTAATCTTTTTTTTCACTCCAATGCATGTCAGAGGAGATGATCGTCCTCTCCGATGATGATGTAAATCACACTCAGGCTGGGAGAACGGCATCGGTCAGAAAGGGACAGACCGGAAAGCTTGTTCTATCTCTAAGACATACACTAGGCCAAAATGTTTCCCTCAAGACCCTCACTGATTGCTACAAATAAGGGTGTAGGAGATATCTGCATTAACAAGGGAGAGGCGGGTAGAGTCCTGTTTGACTTCAATGGAATCCAAGTCACTTGTGGCTCCCATGGGGTAGACAATCAAATATCCGACATGTTTCGCTCATCAGCTTCCTCAGGGGGAAGCTAATCAGGTGTCCCTGAGGAAGCTGTGCGAAACACGCTTAAGGGGGATCAGATATTTGATGATTGACTTGGGTAATTATTAAACTACAATGATATTTTCACTCCAGTGCATGTCAGAGGAGATGACCGGCTTTCTCCAGTGATTGTGTAATCTCACTCAGGCTGGGAAAACGGCATTTATCAAAAAGCGTCAGATCGGGGATCTACAGAGGCAGGGTAAGAGGTATGAGGAGGTTGTGTGGGATCTGATCTTGGACACCCATCAGCTCTATCTATAAGACATACACTAAGCCAAAATGTTTCACTGCTGACTTATTCGGGAGACAAGATCCTCACCAATTGATTCTGCATTGCCAAGGGGAGGCAGTGAGAGCTCTGCGTGACATCAACAGAAACCAAGTCACTTGCGGCTCACAATCAGCAAATATCCAACATGTGTTTCGCACATTAGCTTCCTCAGGGGGTGAAGCGATCAGGTGCCCCCTGAAGAAGCTGTGCTTAATGTGCTTCGAAGCTAGAATATTTGGTGATTGATTTGGGGGATTATTCATCAAATACAATATATTTAACATGATATTATTCATAGATTTGAACTATTTAATATTCTATTTAAGTGTCTTCTTGTAGGTTGCACAACTCTTTTACACAGATATTTTGCTTTGCATATTGGTAATCTTTAGAGCATACCATCACTTTATCATCTTTAATGTTAACTTGTGCAATTTATAATTTTTTTTTGTTTCATTGGAAACCATAAACATGCTATTGCTGTTAATGACGCTACTCTTCAAAATGAATCTATAAAGTGAATTGTTCTACATTTTAGTAACATATCGTTATATCTTGTTTGAACAGTTTAGTGATGGGAAAACTTATAAAATTCAACCTGGAAACCATCAGCAAGTAGTTGCAGTTGATTTTTCTATTCTAATAAGAAGCTCACAAAGAACCATTTCACATCTCTATAAAATCAACATTTTATCCTATTAACCCCTTCATGACCTTGCCATTTTTTGCAATTCTGACCAGTGTCCCTTTATGAGGTTATAACTCGGGAACGCTTCAACGGATCCTAGCGATTCTGAGATTGTTTTTTCGTGACATATTGGGCTTCATGTTGGTATTAAATTTAGGTCGATAATTTTTGCGTTTATTTGTGAAAAAATCAAAAATATGGCAAAAATTTTGAAAAATTTGCAATTTTCAAATTTTGAATTTTTCTTCTGGTAAACCAGAGAGTTATGCGACACAAAATAGTTATGAAATAATATTTCCCACATGTCTACTTTACATCAGCACAATTTTGGAAAAAAAAAAATTTTGTTAGGAAGTTATAAGGGTTCAAAGTTCATGAGCAATTTTTCATTTCTCCACCAAAATTTACAAAACCATATTTTTTAGTGACCACATCACATTTGAAGTCCCTTTGAGGGTGTACATGACAGAAAACACCCAATAGTGACACCATTCCAAAAACTGCACCTCTCAAGCTACTCAAAACTACATTCAAGAAGATTATTAACCCTTCAGGTGCTTCACAGGAATTAAGCAAATTTGAAACAAAAAAATGGATATTTTAATTTTTCTAACACAAATGTTCTTTTATCCTCAATTTTTTCATTTTCACATGGGCAAAAAGAGAAAATGGATCCTAAAATTTGTTGGGCAATTTCTCCTGAGTATATCAATACCACATATGTGATCATAAACCATGGTTTGGGCGCACGGCAGGGCTCTGAAGGGAAAGAGCGCAATTTGACTTTTGGAGCTAATTTTCCATTCAAAAAGTGATATGGCGCTCCTCACTTCTGAGCCCTGCCGCGCGTCAAAACAGTGGTTTATGACCACATATGAGGTATCGGTGTACTCAGGAGAAATTGCCCAACAAATTTTAGGATGAATTTTATCCTGTTACCCATGTGAAAATGAAAGAATTGAGGCTAAAAGAAAATTTTTGTGAAAAAAAAGTACTTTTTCCATATTCACAGATCAATTTGTAAAGCATGTGGGGTTCAATATGCTCACCACCCATCTAGATATGTTCCCTGGGGGGTCTAGTTTCCAAAATGGGGTCACTTGTGGGGGAGCTCCAAAGTTTAGGCACACAGGGGCTCTCCAAACGCGACATGGTGTCCGCTAACAATTTGAATGGAAAATCACCTCAAATTGTTAGCGGACACCATATCGCATTTGGAGAGCCCCTGTGTGCCTAAACATTGGGGTTCCACCACAAGTGACCCCATTTTGGAAACTAGACCCCCCAGGGAACATATCTAGATGCATAGTGAGCACTTTGAACCCCCAGGTGCTTCACAAATTGAGACGTAAAAATGAATAAAGAAACTTTTTGTGAAAAAACATACTAGTCTAGTAGTTACAATTCGCAGCATAGGGGACCCTATACATTTGGGTCTCTCCATGCTGAGGATTCCAGCCCCCTAGCTGCCAAGTTGTACCTGGCTGGCAACCAAAAATACGGCAAAGCTCCATGTCATTTTATTTGTAGAAAAAAATGACATGGGGCTCTGCCATATTTTTGGTCCAGCCAGGTACAACTTGGCAGCTACGGACTGCCATCAGCCCCCAGCTGCCTCATTGTACCTGGCTGGAACCAAAAATACAGCGAAGCCCTTTTTTAATTTCTAGAACTAATTCTAGAAAAAAAATTACGTGGGGCTCCCCCATATTTTTGGTCCAGCCAGGTACAACTAGGCAGCTGGGGGCTGGAATCCTCAGCATAGAGAGGCCCAAGCGTTCTGGGCCCCCCATGCTGCGAATTGCAGCCCGCAGCCGCCCCAGAAAATGGCGCATTCATTGAAGTGCCATTTTCTGGCGCTGTACCCACGCTCTTCCAGTTGCCCTGGTGCCGGTGGCTAACTGGGTAATAAAGGGGTTAATGCCAGCTTTTAATTGGCAGCTGGCACTAAGCCCGAGATTCATAATATAGGGCCAATGTTAGACCCGCCATTAGGAATCTCTAGTACGGTAAATAGTCAATAAATACACACAGAGAAAAATCTTTTTATTTGAAAATAAAAAACAGACACAATTCGGACTCCATCTTTATTATGAAAAGATCCGACGTAGTCCACAACGAAGGTCCCACGACGCTCGATTGCTCCAACGTAGTCCATAACGAAGGTCCCACGATCACTTCCTGCAGCTAGATCATCAGGATCCAGCTGTAGAAAGTGATCTGACAGATCCAGCACAGTGATCACATAATGTTCACTGTGGATCATTGTGCTGGAGCTGTCAGATCATTTCCTGCAGCTAGATCCTCAGGATCCAGCTGTAGAAAGTGATCTGACAGATCCAGCACAGTGATCCACAGTGATCACATAATGGTCACTGTGAATCACTGTGCTGGAGCTGTCAGATCACTTCCTGCAGCTCAGGATCCAGTTGTAGAAAGTGATCTGACAGATCCAGCACAGTGATCCACAGTGATCACATAATGGTCACTGTGGATCACTATGCTGGAGCTGTCAGATCACTTTCTACAGCTGGATCCTCAGGATCTAGCTGTAGAAAGTGATCTGGCAGCTCCAGCACAGAGCTGTCAGATCCGGAGGCGGTGAAGAGGAGGAGGAGGAGGAGCGGGACGCAGTGGAGACAGAGCGGCCGCTGGAGGGGTGAGTGGGAGAGGCGATCGCCGCTCCGGTGATCGGGGGGGCAGGAAGGGGGAAGAGGGGGGTGACAGGAGAAGTAGGGGGGCACTTAGGAGGAAGCGGGGCAGGCAGGAGGAAGCGGGCAGCAGGAAGAGGAAGCGGGCGGCAGGGACAGGAAGCAGGTGGCAGGAAAAGGAAGCGGGGGGTAAGAAAGATGAAGAGGGGGCAGGAAAGAGAGGTGGGGGACAGGGGGGCAGTTAGAGGATGACAGGGGAGAAGATTGGAGGGTAGGGATAGCAGCGGCAGGCAGGGAAGCATTACAGGCGCGGTGATTTTCACTTTCACTTTTGAGTGCCAATCACCGTGCCTGTAGCCGGGGGGGTGGGGGTGGGGGCAAATCGACCCCCCCTGGAGTGTTGTACAACTCCCCATGTACCTGCAGGCCGAGTGACAGGTCAGTGACACCCTCACTCTACCTGCAGGAGCCTGATCATTCCATGGCCCAGGGGGTGGGCCAAGGGTCTGGAAGGGGTTAAAGCCTCAACTGGTTCAGTTTATATATAAATTGCTACCTGGAAACTTTCAGCAAGAAGTTACTATTGATTTTACTGTTTTTATAAGAAAGCTATAATGAGAATCACCTTGAGAATCACCTTAATAACAAAAACTACTACCGACCTGCTTACCGCCAAAGCTAACGGACACTTCTCCATCCTCCTCTTTCATGACCTGTCCTCTCCATTCGACACAGTCGACCACTGTCTCCTATTACAGATCCTCTTTTCCATTGGTATCACTGACCTTGTCCTCTCCTGGATCTCCTCCTATCTTTCCAACAGCACATTTAGCGTCTTCCACTCCCACACGACCTCCTCCACCCATCCCTCTCTGTTGGGGTCCCTCAAGGCTCTGTCCTGGGACCTCTTTTTTCCATCTACACCCTTGGTCTGGAACAACTCAAAGTCCCATGGCTTCCAGTATCACCTGTACGCTGATGACACTCAGATCTACCTCTCCGGCCCAGACGTCACCTCTCTGCTGTCCAGAAACCCAGATTGTCTATCAGCCATATCCTCCTCCTTCTCCTCTCGCTTCTTAAAATTCAATGTAGGCAAAACTGAACTCATCATCTTTCCTCCATCTCGCACACCTTCCTCACCAGACCTATCTATCACAATAAATGACATCACACTTTGCATTGTACCTGAAGTCCGCTGCCTTGGAGTAACCCTTGACTCTGCCTTGTCCTTCAAACCATCCAAGCACTTGCCACCTCCAACTCAAAAATATTTCCAGAATCCGTCCCTTCCTCAACCCTCAATCTACTAAACTACTTCATGCTCTCATCATCTCCCGTCTAGACTACTGCAACCTCCTCCTTTGTGGCCTCCCTGCTAACACTATTGCACTTCTCCAATCTGTCCTCAACTCTTCTGCTAGACTAATCCACCTCTCTCCTCGCTATTCCTCCACTTCTCCCCTCTGCAAATCCCTCCACTGGCTCCCAATTCACTAATGTATCCAATTCAAACAAACTTCTAACACTGACTTACAAAGCCGTCCACAATCTGTCCCCCCCATATATCTCTGAACTAATCTCCTGATATCATCAACTCGTAATCTTCGATCTTTCCAAGACCTCCTCCTTTCCTCCACACTTGTACATTCCTCATCTAACCGCCTGCAAGACTTCGCCCGAGCATCCCCCATCCTCTGGAACTCTGCATACCAACCCACAACATGTCCGACTGTCCCCCACACTCGGAACCTTCAAGTGGAACCTGAAAACCCATCTCTTCTGAACAGCCTACAGCCTGCAATGACCACGGTGCCACCTCACCACCACTGGGCCCGGCGCTCCACCACCAGAGCAGACCCAACCTGTCTCCCTCCCCATTGCCCTGTAGAATGTGCCCACAAGGGCAGGGTCCTCTCCCCTCTGTATCAGTCTGTCACTGTTTGTTCATTGTATTTTTAACTTGTTTGTATGTAACCCTTTCTCATGTACAGCACCATGGAATCAAAAGTGCTCTATAAATAATAACATTATCGTCAGATCTTATTTAACGTTCATCTGGTGCAGTTCAGAAGTAAAAAGCTAAAAAATGTCCAAATGAAAACCATCAACAAGTAGCTGCAGTTGATTGCACTATTATTATAAGGAAGCTATAAAGAGAACTGACGTACACCTTTATATTATTGTTATGTCGTAGTTAAAGCTCAGCTTGTGCAGTTTAGAAATAATAGCTACAAGATTTTTCTACATGGAAATCAATAAGCAGTTGCGGATGATTCTGCTATTGTTAGTAGGAACTGTTGAGATTAAATTTTTTGCCACAGAGACCGCCGCGGGCTGTGCGCGCCACAGAGACCGCCGCGGGCTGTGCGCGCCACAGAGACCGCTGCGGGCTGTGCGCGCCACAGAGACCGCCGCGGGCTGTGCGCGCCACAGAGACCGCCGCGGGCTGTGCGCGCCACAGAGACCGCCGCGGGCTGTGCGCGCCACAGAGACCGCCGCGGGCTGTGCGCGCCACAGAGATCGCCGCGGGCTGTGCGCGCCACAGAGACCGCCGCGGGCTGTGCGCGCCACAGACACATCTGCAGGCTGTACACACAATAGAGACTACTTCATGCTATATAGACAATTCAGACTGGTGCAGGTTATATACACAAGTGACTGTTGTGGGCTGTATATACCATAGAGACTGCTGCGGGCTTTATACACCATAGAGACTGCTTCAGGCCATATATACCATAGAGACTGCTGCAGGCTGTATATATAGTAGAAACTGCTACCTGTTACCAGTTATTTATATTTTTTTTTACCCCCAGGCCTGTACAAGTCGGGATGAATGAACGTGAAGCGGAGGTCATTTAGCAGCACTCATGTTTTATTCCAGAAGTTCGTGTGGTGGTGATGGTGGGGATAAATGGAGATGATCGGGAGAAGTGATTCACGGAGGTGGCGACCAACCCTCCTGCCGTCCATTATTTTCGGATGAGTGAGAGATTTGAAGCAGAAACAGAAGAGCCCATCACCAAAAATATATCTATATATAAAAAAAAAATATTAGTATTGCGTGTTGCAACCAACGGTGTACAAAAACGTGGTAAATTGTGTGCACCTACGCGTTTCGCGGGCGGAGGTCGGGAGGAGCTGATTGAAAAGTGCAATTGGTCCCTTTCTTTCATCTTTCATTGGAAACTGTATTTAAAAAAAAAAAAAAAAAATACAAGCAGCTACGCACAGACAGACACAGGACGATGGCGGTGTGCATGTGGGCCGGGCGGCAATGGAGATCCTGCAGTGAGTGTAAAACAGGAGGTGATGGAAAGGAATGCCGGTGAATTTTGGGGAATGATGTAAAATGATTGGTCAAAAAACAAACAAAAAAAGGCAGGAGGTGGAGGTTCCTGTATATCAAGCCAGTCCCATCTCTTCTAGAACGCTGCGCGGCGACTCGTCCTCCTGCCGAGAAACAGAACACGGGGTCAGATATAAGAACCAGCATCCCCATCACAACTCATCATACAGGCATGTACTGTGACAGCACTAGTGAGCGCAGCTCAGGAGTATAATACAGGATATAACTCAGGATCAGAAGAATAGTGAGTGCAGCTCTGTGGTGTAATACAGGAGGTAACTCCAGATCAGAACAGGATCAATAATGTAATGTATGTACACAGTGACTGCACCAGCAGAATAGTGAGTGCAGCTCTGGAGTATAATACAGGAGGTAACTCAGGATCAGTAATGTAATGTATGTACACAGTGACTGCACCAGCAGAATAGTGAGTGCAGCTCTGGAGTATAATACAGGAGGTAACTCAGGATCAGTAATGTAATGTATGTACACAGTGACTGCACCAGCAGAATAGTGAGTGCAGCTCTGGAGTATAATACAGGAGGTAACTCAGGATCAGTAATGTAATGTATGTACACAGTGACTACACCAGCAGAATAGTGAGTGCAGCTCTGGAGTATAATACAGGAGGTAACTCAGGATCAGTAATGTAATGTATGTACACAGTGACTACACCAGCAGAATAGTGAGTGCAGCTCTGGAGTATAATACAGGAGGTAACTCAGGATCAGTAATGTAATGTATGTACACAATGACTGCACCAGCAGAATAGTGAGTGCAGCTCTGGAGTATAATACAGGAGGTAACTCAGGATCAGTAATGTAATGTATGTACACAGTGACTGCACCAGCAGAATAGTGAGTGCAGCTCTGGAGTATAATACAGAGGTAACTCAGGATCAGTAATGTAATGTATGTACACAGTGATTGCACCAGCAGAATAGTGAGTGCAGCTCTGGAGTATAATACAGGAGGTAACTCAGGATCAGTAATGTAATGTATGTACACAGTGATGGCACCAGCAGAATAGTGAGTGTGGCTCTGGAGTATAATACAGGAGGTAACTCCAGATCAGAACAGGATCAATAATGTAATGTATGTACACAGTGACTACACCAGCAGAATAGTGAGTGCAGCTCTGGAGTATAATACAGGAGGTAACTCCAGATCAGAACAGGATCAGTAATGTAATGTATGTACACAGTGACTGCACCAGCAGAATAGTGAGTGCAGCTCTGGAGTATAATACAGGAGGTAACTCAGGATCAGTAATGTAATGTATGTAGACTGACTGCATCAGCAGAATAGTGAGTGCAGCTCTGGAGTATAATACAGGAGGTAACTTAGGATCAGTAATGTAATGCATGTACACAGTGACTGCACCAGCAGAATAGTGAGTGCAGCTTTGGAGTATAATACAGGAGGTAACAGGATCAGTAATGTAATGTATGTACACAGTGACTGCACCAGCAGAATAGTGAGTGCAGCTCTGGAGTATAATACAGGATGTAACTCAGGATCAGTAATGTAGTGTATGTACACAGTGACTGCACCAGCAGAATAGTGAGTGCAGCTCTGGAGTATAATACAGGAGGTAATGCAGGATCAGTAATGTAATGTATGTACACAGTAACTGCACTAGCAGAATAGTGAGTGCAGCTCTGGAGTATAATACAGGAGGTAACTCAGGATCAGTAATGTAGTGTATGTACACAGTGACTGCACCAGCAGAATAGTGAGTGCAGCTCTGGAGTATAATACAGGAGGTAACTTAGGATCAGTAATGTAGTGTATGTACACAGTGACTGCACCAGCAGAATAGTGAGTGCAGCTCTGGAGTATAATACAGGAGGTAACTCAGGATCAGCAGAACAGTGAGTGCAGCTCTGGAGTATAATACAGGAGGTAACTCAGGATCAGTAATGTAATGTATGTACACAGTGACTGCACCAGCAGAATAGTGAGTGCAGCTTTGGAGTATAACACAGGAGGTAACAGGATCAGTAATGTAATGTATGTACACAGTGACTGCACCAGCAGAATAGTGAGTGCAGCTCTGGAGTATAATACAGGAGGTAACTCAGGATCAGTAATGTAATGTATGTACACAGTGACTGCACCAGCAGAATAGTGAGTGCAGCTCTGGAGCATAATACAGGAGGTAACTCAGGATCAGTAATGTAATGTATGTACACAGTGACTGCACCAGCAGAATAGTGAGTGCAGCTCTGGAGTATAATACAGGAGGTAACTCAGGATCAGTAATGTAATGTATGTACACAGTGACTGCACCAGCAGAATAGTGAGTGCAGCTCTGGAGTATAATACAGGAGGTAACTCAGGATCAGTAATGTAATGTATGTACACAGTGACTGCACCAGCAGAATAGTGAGTGCAGCTCTGGAGTATAATACAGGAGGTAACTCAGGATCAGTAATGTAATGTATGTACACAGTGACTGCACCAGCAGAATAGTGAGTGCAGCTCTGGAGTATAATACAGGAGGTAACTCAGGATCAGTAATGTAATGTATGTACACAGTGACTGCACCAGCAGAATAGTGAGTGCAGCTCTGGAGTATAATACAGGAGATAACAGGATCAGTACAGGATAACAGAATCAAATCTTTAGTAATTGTAAATTCACTTGCATCAAATAAAAAAATAATAATAATAACTTGCAGTGATTCACAATACTGCAAAATCACCAAATTTCAGGACAACATCAGGTCTCTTGGGGCTGAATTCAAGCTCTGACACACATTTAGCCTTGTAACGTTGCAGTGATCTCGCAGCTGTGTGAGATGATGGTAACCTATTCCCTGTTGCCCTGTCATACTCTATGTGTAATGTTTATTCAGTGTTGTATAGCGCCGTCTCTCTTCTGCTGAGTGTAAAAGGTAAGAGGACTTATTTTTTCCAGGTTGTGAAAATCAAATTGGACATTGTTAGAATTCTCTGGGTCCAGATTTTCTAAAAACTCTGAGAATTCAGATGCCATGGAATCGATTAGGTGGTCTCTATAGTGAAGGAACAAGGTCACCGACAGGGGGACGTATACAAGTGACAATGCTTTTTGCATACTGGACACTATGATCATGTCATTCTGCAGCTATGGTACTGTATTTATTGAGCTGCTGCGGCCCACGGGCACGGGCCTCCGCTGCGGCTGAAGGACTGGGCTACTATGAAGTTCTGCAAGATAATACAATGAACCTAAAAAATTATGTTTATTGGGGTGTGAGGTCTCCTATAAGTGTCAGGCTCTGTGTAAGCTGCACAGTGATCAACTGTCTGATTTTCGGGGGTCAGGCTATCATCTAGGGTGAAGAAATGAGGGTCCATGAAGTTTCCTTGTCACTCCCTGTTTGGTATCATGGCCCTGTAGCTACTGATCAGCGCCTGCTTCCTGCCGTCCTCATAATCATTAATAACCCCCGGTTTCACCATTCATCACTGACGGCCCCTCTCCACGGCCCATATATCATCATCATCACTGCTGCCTTCATTTCCCCCTGTCCTACAGTCTGTGGCGCCCCCTCCCTATCGCGGATCATTAATGCTTTTACTTCCCATTCATCATCTCATACAAGCTGTGAATGGCGCACACACCTGATCTGCCGCTTGTCCCCACTACCGAGGCTCGTCCCCCCCTCTGTATAATCCCCCCACCTGCTCCTCGCTCGTAATCTCCCCACCACACACTCTTTATCTCCCTCCTCCCACTCTATCTCCAGTGTGGAAATTTCTTGCGATGAAAGTGAGTGGGTGGGAGTCAGTGAGCTGTGACAGGACAAGAGATGGGTGATTCATCCACTGCAGAGAAAGGGTGGGGGGAGCGAGAGCGAGGGAGACACAAAGGAAGAAAGGAAACCAATGTAAAAAGAGAGAGCGAGACAGACCGAGACTCACAGAGAAGGGAGAGAGACAGAGAGAGGAGAGAGCGAGAATAACCAGAGAGAGGGTACAGAGAGAGACAGGGGAGAGGAGAGAGCGAGAATAACCAGAGAGAGACAGGGGAGAGGAGAGAACGAGCGAGGGAGACACAAAGGAAGAAAGGAAACCAATGCAAAAAGAGAGAGCGAGACAGACCGAGACTCACAGAGAAGGGAGAGAGACAGAGTGAGACAGGGAGAGGAGAGAGCGAGAATAACCAGAGAGAGAGGGTACAGAGAGAGACAGGGGACAGGAGATAACAAGCGAGTAAGACACAAAAGGAAGAAAGGAAACCAATGTAAAAAGAGAGAGCGAGAGAGAGAGTGAGACAGGGGAGAGGAGAGAGCGAGAATAACCAGAGAGAGGGTACAGAGAGAGACAGGGAGGAGAGAATGAGCGAGGGAGGGAGAGAGACACAAAGGAAGAAAGGAAACCAATGTAAAAAGAGAGAGCGAGACACACCGAGACTCACAGAGAAGGGAGAGAGACGGGAGAGGAGAGAGCAAGAATAACCAGAGAGAGGGGACAGAGAGAGACAGGGAGAGGAAAGAACGAGCGAGGGAGACACAATGGAAACTAGAGAGACAGTGTAAAAAGAGAGAGCGAGACAGACCGAGACTCACAGAGAAGGGAGAGGAGAGCGAGAATAACCAGAGAGAGGGTACAGAGAGAGACAGGGGAGAGGAGAGAAGGAAACACAAAGGAAGAAAGGAAACCAATGTAAAAAGAGAGAGCGAGACAGACCGAGACTCACAGAGAAGGGAGAGAGACAGAGTGAGACAGGGAGAGGAGAGAGCGAGAATAACCAGAGAGAGAGGGTACAGAGAGAGACAGGGGACAGGAGATAACAAGCGAGTAAGACACAAAAGGAAGAAAGGAAACCAATGTAAAAAGAGAGAGCGAGAGAGAGAGTGAGACAGGGAGAGGAGAGAGCGAGAATAACCAGAGAGAGGGTACAGAGAGAGACAGGGAGGAGAGAATGAGCGAGGGAGGGAGAGAGACACAAAGGAAGAAAGGAAACCAATGTAAAAAGAGAGAGCGAGACACACCGAGACTCACAGAGAAGGGAGAGAGACGGGAGAGGAGAGAGCAAGAATAACCAGAGAGAGGGGACAGAGAGAGACAGGGGAGAGGAAAGAACGAGCGAGGGAGACACAATGGAAACTAGAGAGACCAGTGTAAAAAGAGAGAGCGAGACAGACCGAGACTCACAGAGAAGGGAGAGGAGAGCGAGAATAACCAGAGAGAGGGTACAGAGAGAGACAGGGGAGAGGAGAGAAGGAAACACAAAGGAAGAAAGGAAACCAATGTAAAAAGAGAGAGAGAGAGACAGACCGAGACTCACAGAGAAGGGAGAGAGACAGAGAGAGACAGGGGTGAGGAGAGAGCAAGAATAACCAGAGAGAGACAGGGGAGAGGAAAGAACGAGCGAGGGAGACACAAAGGAAGAAAGGAAACCAATATAAAAAGAGAGCGCGAGACACACCGAGACTCACAGAGAAGGGAGAGAGACAGAGAGAGAGAGGGGAGAGGAGGAGAGCGAGAATAACCAGAGAGAGGGTACAGAGAAGAGGAGAGAAGGAGCGAGGGAAACACAAAGGAAAAAAGGAAACCAATGTAAAAAGAGAGCGAGACAGACCGAGACTCACAGAGAAGGGAGAGAGACACGGGAGAGGAGAGAGCAAGAATAACCAGAGAGAGACAGGGGAGAGGAGAGAACGAGCGAGGGAGACACAAAGGAAGAAAGGAAACCAATGTAAAAAGAGACAGAGGGCGAGACGGGGGGGAAAGAGACAGAGGGCGAGACGGTGGGGGGGGGAAAGACAGAGGGCGAGACGGGGGGGGGGTTTTGGGGAAAGACAGAGGGCGAGACGGGGGGGGGGGTTTTGGGGAAAGACAGAGGGCGAGACGGGGGGGGGAGGGGGGGGGGGAAGACAGAGGGCGAGACGGGGGGGAAAGACAGAGGGCGAGACGGGGGGGAAAGACAGAGGGCGAGACGGGGGGGAAAGACAGAGGGCGAGACGGGGGGGAAAGACAGAGGGCGAGACGGGGGGGAAGACAGAGGGCGAGGAGGGGAGACAGAGGCGAGACGGGGGGGAAAGACAGAGGGCGAGACGGGGGGGAAAGACAGAGGGCGAGACGGGGGGGAAAGACAGAGGGCGAGACGGGGGGGAAAGACAGAGGGCGAGACGGGGGGGAAAGACAGAGGCGAGACGGGGGGAAAGACAGAGGGCGAGACGGGGGGAAAGACAGAGGGCGAGACGGGGGGGAAAGACAGAGGGCGAGACGGGGGGGAAAGACAGAGGGCGAGACGGGGGGGGAAAGACAGAGGGCGAGACGGGGGGGAAAGACAGAGGGCGAGACGGGGGGGAAAGACAGAGGGCGAGACGGGGGGGAAAGACAGAGGGCGAGACGGGGGGGAAAGACAGAGGGCGAGACGGGGGGAAAGACAGAGGGCGAGACGGGGGGGAAAGACAGAGGGCGAGACGGGGGGGGAAAGACAGAGGGCGAGACGGGGGGGAAAGACAGAGGGCGAGACGGGGGGGAAAGACAGAGGGCGAGACGGGGGGGAAAGACAGAGGGCGAGACGGGGGGGAAAGACAGAGGGCGAGACGGGGGGGAAAGACAGAGGGCGAGACGGGGGGGGAAAGACAGAGGGCGAGACGGGGGGGAAAGACAGAGGGCGAGAGGGGGGGAAAGACAGAGGGCGAGACGGGGGCGGGGGGAGGAAGACAGAGGGCGAGACCGGGGGGAAAGACAGAGGGCGAGACGGGGGGGGAAAGACAGAGGGCGAGACGGGGGGGGGGGAAAGACAGAGGCGAGACGGGGGGGGGGGGGAAGACAGAGGGCGAGACGGGGGGGGGGAAGACAGAGGGCGAGACGGGGGGGGGAGACAGAGGGCGAGACGGGGGGGAAGGGGAAAGACAGAGGACGAGACGGGGGGGGGGGGGAAGACAGAGGGCGAGACGGGGGGGGGAAGGACAGAGGGCGAGACGGGGGGGGGGGGGGGGAGACAGAGGCGAGGGGGGGGTGAAGACAGAGGGCGAGACGGGGGGGGGAAAGACAGAGGGCGAGATGGGGGGGGGGGAGACAGAGGGCGAGCGGGGGGGGGGGGGAAAGACAGAGGCGAGAGGGGGGGGGGGGGAAAGACAGAGGGCGAGACGGGGGGAAAGAGAGAGGGGAGACGGGGGGGGGGGGGGGGGGAGATCAGAGGGCGAGACGGGGGGGGGGGGGGGAGAAAGACAGAGGGCGAGACGGGGGGGGGGGGAAAGACAGAGGGCGAGACGGGGGGGGGGGGGGGAAAGACAGAGGGCGAGACGGGGGGGGGGAAAGACAGAGGGCGAGACGGGGGGGGGGGGAAAGACAGAGGGCGAGACGGGGGGGGGGGGGGGGGAAAGACAGAGGGCGAGACGGGGGGGGGGGAAGACAGAGGGCGGACGGGGGGGGGGGGGGGGGGGAGACAGAGGGCGAGACGGGGGGGGGGAAAGACAGAGGGCGAGACGGGGGGGGGGGGAAAGACAGAGGGCGAGACGGGGGGGGAAGACAGAGCGAGACGGGGGGGGAAGACAGAGGACGAGACGGGGGGGAAAGACAGAGGACGAGACGGGGGGAAAGACAGAGGACGAGACGGGGGGAAAGACAGAGGACGAGACGGGGGGAAAGACAGAGGACGAGATGGGGGGAAAGACAGAGGGCGAGACGGGGGGGGGGGAAAGACAGAGGGCGAGACGGGGGGAAAGAGAGGGCGAGACGGGGGGGGGGGGGGGGGGGGGAGTCAGAGGGCGAGACGGGGGGGGGGGGGGGGGGGGGGGAGAAAGACAGAGGGCGAGACGGGGGGGGGGGGGGGAAGAAGACAGAGGGCGAGACGGGGGGGGGGGGGGGAAAGACAGAGGGCGAGACGGGGGGGGGAAAGACAGAGGGCGAGACGGGGGGGGGGAAAGACAGAGGGCGAGACGGGGGGGGGGGGGGGAAAGACAGAGGGCGAGACGGGGGGGGGGGGGGAAAGACAGAGGGCGAGACGGGGGGGGGGGGGGGGGGGAAGACAGAGGGCGAGACGGGGGGGGGGGGGGGGAGACAGAGGGCGAGACGGGGGGGGGGGGGGAAAGACAGAGGGCGAGACGGGGGGGGGGGGGAAAGACAGAGGGCGAGACGGGGGGGGGGGAAAGACAGAGGGCGAGACGGGGGGAAAGAGAGGGCAAGACGGGGGGGGGGGAGTCAGAGGGCGAGACGGGGGGGGGGGGGGGGAGAGAAAGACAGAGGGCGAGACGGGGGGGGGGGGGAAAGACAGAGGGCGAGACGGGGGGGGGGAGTCAGAGGGCGAGACGGGGGGGGGAGAAAGACAGAGGGCGAGACGGGGGGGGGGGGGGGGGGGAAAGACAGAGGACGAGACGGGGGGAAAGACAGAGGACGAGACGGGGGGAAAGACAGAGGACGAGACGGGGGGAAAGACAGAGGACGAGACGGGGGGAAAGACAGAGGACGAGACGGGGGGAAAGACAGAGGACGAGTCGGGGGGAAAGACAGAGGACGAGACGGGGGGAAAGACAGAGGACGAGACGGGGGGAAAGACAGAGGACGAGACAGGGGGGGGGAAAGACATAGGACGAGACGGGGGGGGGGGGGGGAAAGACAGAGGGCGAGATGGGGGGGGGAAAGACAAAGGGCGAGACGGGGGGGGGGGGGGGGGGAAGACAGAGGACGAGACGGGGGGGGGGGGGGAAAAGACAGAGGACGAGACGGGGGGGGGAAAAGACAGAGGGCGAGGGGAAAGACAGAGGGCGAGACGGGGGGGGGGGGGGGGGGGGAAGAAGACAGAGGGCAAGGGGAAAGACAGAGGGCGAGACGGGGGGGGGGGGGGGGGGGAAGACAGAGAGCGAGACCGGGGTGGGGGGGCGGAGACAGAGAAGAGGGGAGGGGTTAAGACAGAGATGAGGAGGGGGATGGGTCAAGAAGGACAAGAGAGTGGGAGATCGAGTAAGAAAAGAGAACAGAAGAAAGAAAACAGAGTGGTAGGAAGGGAAGATTGGATGAAAGAAAGGGGGTGAGATGTTGGGAAATGGGGCAAGATGATGGTAGTAGGGATGAAACGATGGGAAGTTCGTGCCTGGAAAGAAGAGAGGGGGGTAGACATACAAGGCGAGTAGGGGGACAGACAAGAAAAGAGAAGGGGGATGATGAAATTGGTGATAGTCCTTAGAGCAGGCGGGGGGGGGGGGGGGGGGGGGGGTGAAGGCAGTCTCACCTCCTGGAGCATGTCTGATTGTTCTATCGCCTTCAGGACGCTCTTCTTGGACGTGTCCTGGATTTCTCCCCCCATCAGAAATTCATCAAGGATAAAATACGCCTTCTCAAAGTTAAATATGATGTCCAGCTCACATACCTGTAGGGGGAGACACAGAGCGGGGGTCAGTGTAGGGTGATACAGAGCTGCCTGTCACAGAAGAGAGCAGCACACAGGGACTGATGAGTGGGGGCTGTTACATAGCAAGAGCTGTATACAGAGGACATTGGGTGCTTTATTAGAAGTACGTTTGTAGTTATTATTACATTTATATTTTTATAAGATGCACTGAAAACATACGTGAATGTTGCAAAAGGTGAGAAATTACACACGTTTATGTCCTTCAAGGGTATTGAAACAACACAAAAAAATAAAAATAAAAAAAAAGTCATTGTGGATAATTTCATACAAAACCCCAGACAAAATTGTTGGCAACTTCCCAAAATTGTGGGTATCCAACTTTGTTTCCAGCATGTGACACTCGTTACTTGTCACAGCTGAGTGTGAACAGGTGAGGGCAATATGGGAATCACACCTGACACCAGATAAAAAGGGAGAAGTTGGCTTAGTCTTGGCATTGTGTGTCTGTGTGTCACAGTAAGCATGGAGAATAGAAAGAGGAGAAGGGATCTGTCTGAGGACCTGAGAACCAAAATTAATGAAAAATATCAACAATCTCAAGGTTACAAGTCCATCTGCAGAGATCTTGATGTTCCTTTGTCCATGATGGGTAACAATCATGAAGTTTGCAACACATGACACTGTTGCTAATCTCCATGGACGTGGAGAGAGAACAATGTGTGAGGTCTTGATGAACAAAATAGTTGGAAAATAACAATCTCAGAGATGTTGATGCTCCTTTATCCATGGTGGGTAACAATTATGATGTTTACAGCCCATGACGTTTATTGCACTGTAGCCAATCTCTCTGGACGTGGATGGCAAACTGAGAAAAACTAATGAAGGGTTATAACGCAGGATAGTCCAGATGGTGAATAAGCTGCCCCAATCAAGTTACAAAGAAATTCAAGATGTCCTGCAGGCTCAGTGTCAGCACAAACTATCTGTCCACATGTGAATGAAATGAAAAGCTATGGAGGAGACTCAGGATGACCCTACAGCTGACAGACAGAAAAAAGCCAAAATGTACATGAAGAACCAAAATCATTCTGGGAAAGCGTGTTGTGGATAGATGAGACAAGATAGAGCTTTGTGGTAAAGCGAATCATTCTACAGTTACCAAAAACAGAATGAGGCCAACAAAGAAAAGAGCACAGGACCTACAGTCACATATGAGGTGGTCAGAGAAAAGAGCACAGGACCTACAGTCACATATGAGGAGGTCAGAGAAAAGAGCACAAGACCTACAGTCACATATGGGGGAGGTCAGACAAAAGAGCACAGGACCTACAGTCACATATGGAAGAGGTCAGAGAAAAGCACAGGACCTACAGCCACATATGAGGAGGTCAGAGAAAAGAGCACAGGACCTACAGTCACATATGGAAGAGGTCAGAGAAAAGCACAGGACCTACAGTCACATATGAGGAGGTCAGAGAGAAAGAGCACAGGACCTACAGTCACATATCAGGAGGTCAGAGAAAAGAGTACAGGACCTAGTCACATATGGGGAGGTTAGAGAAAAGCACAGGACCTACAGTCACATATGAGAAGGTCAGAGAAAAAAGCACAGGACCTACAGTCACATATGGTGGAGGTCAGAGAAAAGAGAACAGGACCTACAGTCACATGAGGAGGTCAGAGAAAACAGCACAAGACCTACAGTCACATATGGGGAGGTCAGAGAAAAGCACAGGACCTACAGTCACATATGAGGGAGGTCAGAGAAGAGAGCACAGGACCTACAGTCACATATGAGGACGTCAGAGAAAAGAGCACAGGACCTACAGTCACATATGAGGAGGTCAGAGAAAAGAGCACAGGACCTACAGTCACATATGGAAGAGGTCAGAGAAAAGCACAGGACCTACAGTCACATATGGGGAGGTCAGAGAAAAGCACAGGACCTACAGTCACATATGGGTGAGGTCAGAGAAAAGAGCACAGGACCTACAGTCAGATATGGTGGAGGTCAGTCACAGGACCTCCAGTCACATATGGAGGAGGTCAAAGAAAAGAGCACAGGACCTACAGTCACATATGGGGGAGTTCAGATATGTTTTGGCTTGTTTTGCTGCCTCTGGCACTGGGGGCCTAGTCTGTGTGCGAAACATCATGAAATCTGAAGTTACCAAAGGATTTTGGGTGACAATATAGATCCAGTGTCAGACAGCTGGGGGCGTCCTAGGTCAGGGGTCTCCAGCAGAGCAACGACCCTAAACATACAGGTCCCAGAAATGGAGGAAACAAAGTGCTGGAGAGATCTGAAGTGTCAGCAATGACCGGATCTAAATCCCATAGATCACCTGTGGAGAGATCTGAAAATTGGGAGAAGACGAGAGACCGGGAGCAGATTATAAAGAAGAGGAGAAACTCCAGGAGAAGAAGCAGCTTGTGGAGGTTATAGGAGGAAACTGATTCCATAGGATGTGCAACCAAATAATAAGTTGAGGCTAACAGGACCATTTTGAGGTTGTGGGTGAAATTGTGTCCATTTTGCCTTTTTTCCTCTCTTTTTTTGTGATGTTCCAATAAATGTGTATAACACAAAACAATACACAGTGGGAGATCTCCTCTGTTGTCTGGAGCATGACTGTGTGTAGTACCTGTCTGGTGTCCATCAGTCAGTGCCGGCAGTGATTTGTGTGTAAACTACTTACATTCGGACTCTCAGGATTACATATGCGGCTAATCATGCTTCCTGGGGTGTGTGGGCTAATTCTTCTGGCAGGAGGGGGGTTGTTTGGAGAGTAGATCTGGGGGAAGGGAGCGCTGTCCACCTCCGTCTTAGTCAGCCCCTCCGGCTCAGCGTGTCTGGCACACAAACTTACGCTGCCGAAATACTTGTCCAGCAGCTCCACGTATCGGTGGATCAGCTCCAGGGTCAGCAGCTCGTTGTCCTGATCCTCCACCGCACAACAGAAATACAGGCTGGCGTATCTAGAAGGGAGAAGGCAGAAAGTGGTTAGTGACGTACCTGGAGGGGGCACAGGGGGTCTCAAATCAGCAGGGGGGGGGGGGGATTGCTGGTGCACCCACAGACGTGATGCACTTTGGCACCATCTAGCCGCGGGCACAAGATTGTCCCAGCCACATCGTATGTGGAAGTCGTTTTATCACATACTTCAAACATCGTGTCTCCCCATATTACACCCCCGTGTATTCCTCAATCCACAGACCCCCTTCTTCTCAGGAGACTCACATTAGACCCCCACTTTACTTGCCAGTCCCCCGGCCGGAAGTCATAACACAGCAGGGACAGCAGCGGCCCCCTGCACTGTACCGCCGGCATGTTAAAGGTTAGAAAACTGTGGGAGACGGCGGGGCGGGCCCGTGTGCGAGACGGCGGGGCGGGCCCGTGTGCGAGACGGCGGGGCGGGCCCGTGTGCGAGACGGCGGGGCGGGCCCGTGTGCGAGACGGCGGGGCGGGCCCGTCTGCGAGACGGCGGGGCGGGCCCGTCTGCGAGACGGCGGGGCGGGCCCGTCTGCGAGACGGCGGGGCGGGCCCGTCTGCGAGACGGCGGGGCGGGCCCGTCTGCGAGACGGCGGGGCGAGCCCGTGTGGGAGACGGCGGGGCGAGCCCGTGTGGGAGACGGCGGGGCGAGCCCGTGTGGGAGACGGCGGGGCGAGCCCGTGTGGGAGACGGCGGGGCGAGCCCGTGTGGGAGACGGCGGGGCGAGCCCGTGTGGGAGACGGCGGGGCGAGCCCGTGTGGGAGACGGCGGGGCGAGCCCGTGTGGGACAGGATGGGGACATTACTACATGATGAGGACCAGGATGGGGACATTACTACATGATGAGGACCAGGATGGGGACATTACTACATGATGAGGACCAGGATGGGGACGTTACTACATGATGAGGACCAGGATGGGGACGTTACTACATGATGAGGACCAGGATGGGGACATTACTACAAGAAGAGGACCAGGATGGGAACATTACTACATGATGAGGACCAGGATGGGGACATTACTACATGAGGAGGACCAGGATGGGGACATTACTACATGATGAGGACCAGGATGGGGACATTACTACATGAGGAGGACCAGGATGGGGACATTACTACATGATGAGGACCGGGATGGGGACCAGGATGGGGACATTACTACAAGATGGGGACCAGGATGGGGACATTACTACAAGATGGGGACCAGGATGGGGACATTACTACATGATGAGGACCAGGATGGGGACATTACTACATGATGAGGACCAGGATGGGGACATTACTACATGATGAGGACCAGGATGGGGACATTACTACATGATGAGGACCAGGATGGGGACATTACTACATGATGAGGACCAGGATGGGGACATTACTACATGATGAGGACCAGGATGGGGACATTACTACATGATGAGGACCAGGATGGGGACATTACTACATGATGAGGACCAGGATGGGGACATTACTACAAGATGGGGACCAGGATGGGGACATTACTACAAGATGGGGACCAGGATGGGGACATTACTACATGATGAGGACCAGGATGGGGACATTACTACATGATGAGGACCAGGATGGGGACATTACTACATGATGAGGACCAGGATGGGGACATTACTACATGATGAGGACCAGGATGGGGACATTACTACATGATGAGGACCAGGATGGGGACATTACTACATGATGAGGACCAGGATGGGGACATTACTACATGATGAGGACCAGGATGGGGACATTACTACATGATGAGGACCAGGATGGGGACATTACTACATGATGAGGACCAGGATGGGGACATTACTACATGATGAGGACCAGGATGGGGACCAGGATGGGGACCAGGATGGGGACATTACTACAAGATGGGGACCAGGATGGGGACATTACTACAAGATGGGGACCAGGATGGGGACATTACTACAAGATGGGGACCAGGATGGGGACATTACTACAAGATGGGGACCAGGATGGGGACATTACTACAAGATGGGGACCAGGATGGGGACATTACTACAAGATGGGGACCAGGATGGGGACATTACTACAAGATGAGGACCAGGATGGGGACATTACTACATGATGAGGACCAGGATGGGGACATTACTACAAGAAGAGGACCAGGATGGGGACATTACTACAAGAAGAGGACCAGGATGGGGACATTACTACAAGACGAGGACCAGGATGGGGACATTACTACAAGACGAGGACCAGGATGGGGACATTACTACAAGACGGAGATCAGGATGGGGACATTACTACATGATGAGGACCAGGATGGGGACATTACTACATGATGAGGACCAGGATGGGGACATTACTACATGATGAGGACCAAGATGGGGACATTACTACATGATGAGGACCAGGATGGGGACATTACTACATGATGAGGACCAGGATGGGGACATTACCACAAGATGGAGACCAGGATGGGGACATTACTACATGATGAGGACCAGGATGGGGACATTACTACATGATGAGGACCAGGATGGGGACATTACTACATGATGAGGACCAGGATGGGGACATTACTACAAGAAGAGGACCAGGATGGGGACATTACTACAAGATGGGGACCAGGATGGGGACATTACTACAAGATGGGGACCAGGATGGGGACATTACTACAAGATGGGGACCAGGATGGGGACATTACTACAAGATGGGGACCAGGATGGGGACATTACTACAAGATGGGGACCAGGATGGGGACATTACTACAAGATGGGGACCAGGATGGGGACATTACTACAAGATGAGGACCAGGATGGGGACATTACTACATGATGAGGACCAGGATGGGGACATTACTACAAGAAGAGGACCAGGATGGGGACATTACTACAAGAAGAGGACCAGGATGGGGACATTACTACAAGACGAGGACCAGGATGGGGACATTACTACAAGACGAGGACCAGGATGGGGACATTACTACAAGACGGAGATCAGGATGGGGACATTACTACATGATGAGGACCAGGATGGGGACATTACTACATGATGAGGACCAGGATGGGGACATTACTACATGATGAGGACCAAGATGGGGACATTACTACATGATGAGGACCAGGATGGGGACATTACTACATGATGAGGACCAGGATGGGGACATTACCACAAGATGGAGACCAGGATGGGGACATTACTACATGATGAGGACCAGGATGGGGACATTACTACATGATGAGGACCAGGATGGGGACATTACTACATGATGAGGACCAGGATGGGGACATTACTACAAGAAGAGGACCAGGGTGGGGACATTACTACATGATGAGGACCAGGATGGGGACATTACCACAAGATGGAGACCAGGATGGGGACATTACCACAAGATGGAGACCAGGATGGGGACATTACTACATGATGGGGACCAGGATGGGGACATTACTACAAGAAGAGGACCAGGATGGGGACATTACTACATGATGAGGACCAGGATGGGGACATTACTACATGATGAGGACCAGGATGGGGACATTACTACATGATGAGGACCAGGATGGGGACATTACTACATGATGAGGACCAGGATGGGGACATTACTACATGATGAGGACCAGGATGGGGACATTACTACATGATGAGGACCAGGATGGGGACATTACTACATGATGAGGACCAGGATGGGGACATTACTACAAGACGTAGATCAGGATGGGGACATTACTACAAGAAGAGGACCAGGATGGGGATATTACTACATGATGAGGACCAGGATGGGGACATTACTACATGATGAGGACCAGGATGGGGACATTACTACATGATGAGGACAGGATGGGGACCAGGATGGGGACATTACTACAAGATGGGGACCAGGATGGGGACATTACTACAAGATGGGGACCAGGATGGGGACATTACTACAAGATGAGGACCAGGATGAGGACATTACTACATGATGAGGACCAGGATGGGGACATTACTACATGATGAGGACCAGGATGGGGACATTACTACAAGAAGAGGACTAGGATGGGAACATTACTACATGATGAGGACCAGGATGGGGACATTACTACATGATGCGGACCAGGATGGGGACATTACTACATGATGCGGACCAGGATGGGGACATTACTACAAGATGGGGACCAGGATGGGGACATTACTACATGATGAGGACCAGGATGGGGACATTACTACATGATGAGGACCAGGATGGGGACATTACTACATGATGAGGACCAGGATGGGGACATTACTACATGATGAGGACCAGGATGGGGACATTACTACAAGATGGGGACCAGGATGGGGACATTACTACAAGATGGGGACCAGGATGGGGACATTACTACAAGATGGGGACCAGGATGAGGACATTACTACAAGTTGAGGACCAGGATGGGGACATTACTACATGATGAGGACCAGGATGGGGACATTACTACATGATGAGGACCAGGATGGGGACATTACTACAAGATGGGGACCAGGATGGGGACATTACTACAAGATGGGGACCAGGATGGGGACATTACTACAAGATGGGGACCAGGATGAGGACATTACTACAAGTTGAGGACCAGGATGGGGACATTACTACAAGATGGGGACCAGGATGGGGACATTACTACAAGAAGAGGACCAGGATGGGGACATTACTACAAGACGAGGACCAGGATGGGGACATTACTACAAGACGGAGATCAGGATGGGGACATTACTACATGATGAGGACCAGGATGGGGACATTACTACATGATGAGGACCAGGATGGGGACATTACTACAAGACGGAGATCAGGATGGGGACATTAATACAAGAAGAGGACCAGGATGAGGACATTACTACATGATGAGGACCAGGATGGGGACATTACTACATGATGAGGACCAGGATGTGGGACATTACTACAAGACGGAGATCAGGATGGGGACATTACTACAAGAAGAGGACCAGGATGGGGACATTACTATATGATAAGGATCAGGATGGGGACATTACTACATAAGGATCAGGATGGGGACATTACCACAAGACGGAGAACAGGATGGGGACCTTACTACAAGACGGAGATCAGGATGGGGACATTACTACATGATGAGGACCAGGATGGGGACATTACTACATGATAAGGATCAGAATGGGGACATTACTACAAGATGGGGATATTACTACAAGACAGAGATCAGGATGGGGACATTACTACAAGAGGACCAGGATGGGGACATTACTACAAGAGGACCAGGATGGGGACATTACTACAAGACGGAGATCAGGATGGGGACATTACTACAAGACGGAGATCAGGATGGGGACATTACTACAAGAGAGGACCAGGATGGAGACATTACCACAAGATGGGGACATTACTACATGATGAGGACCAGGATGGGGACATTACTACAAGATGGAGACATTACTACAAGACGGAGATCAGGATGGGGACATTACTACAAGAAGGGGCCCAGGATGGGAACATTACAAGATGAGGACCAGGATGGGAACAGTACTACAAGAAGAGGACCAGGATGGGAACATTACTACAAGATGAGGACCAGGATGGGAACATTACTACAAGATGAGGACCAGGATGGGGACATTACAACATGATGAGGACCAGGATGTGGGACATTACTAAAAGAAGATCAGGATTTGGACATTACTACATTGAGCAAAAAATTCTGGAATTATTAAAAATGTCACTTAGTCCTACAAGCAATGCGCCCCGATATTAATTTATTTCTATGTGCGGCCCACCAACCCAGCTGAGTTTGAGACCACTGGTCCAGGCGCAGTGTCCGGTGATGGAGGAGAGCAGGACACCACATACTCCCCGGGGAGTGGAAGATGCCGGGATCAGAGCAAATGACAGACCTCCTAACTGCCTAACTCAAGGACCTTCCGACAGAAAGACTGATCACATGACCTGAACACTCCTTGAGTTAATCGAGTAGAAGGTCCTTCAGCTGCTCGACTCCTGCAGCCTCTCGTTCAGCTCTAGATCAGCAACTGCAAGATGTGATAATGTACTGTGTGTAAGTAACTGTGCATGTAGCAGAGCTGTGTGTAAGTAACTGTGCATGTAGCAGAGCTGTGTGTATGTGTAACTGTGCATGTAGCAGAGCTGTGTGTGTGTGTAACTGTGCACGTAGCAGAGCTGTGTGTATGTGTAACTGTGCATGTAGCAGAGCTGGGTGTAGTGTGTGCATGTAGCAGAGCTGTGTATGTAAGTGTATCTGTGCGTGTAGCAGAGCTGTGTGCTGTGTTTAAGTGTAAAGGAGGAAACACTATGTGAGATGCATGTGAGCAACTCGCATGAGTCTCGCATGACTGACCCAGAGCAGCCCCTGCCTTTCTGAATGGGACTGTGTAAACTTAATTGAAACACAAGCAGCTGACGCACTCCTGTTGAGAGACAGGGGCCATTCTGGGCGAGCCCTGCAAGACTCATGCGAGTATCTCGCATGCACCTTGCATAGTCTGTTTCCACCCTGTGTATGTAGCAGATGTGCATGTAGTGTAAATGTGCAAGTAGCAGAGCTGTATAAAATGTGTAACTGTGCATGTAGAAGAGTTGTAATAGTGACTGTGAATGTAGCAGAGCTGTGTATGTAGTGTAAATGTTCATGTAGCACATCAGTAAGTGTGCATATTTCATAGCTGTGTGTAAGTAACTGTGCATTTAGCAGCGCTGTATGTAAGTGTAACTGCATAGAGTAGCGCTGTAAGTGTAACTGTGGTGCAATTAGCAGGTGTGTACGTAGTGTAACTGTGCATGTAGGCGAGTTGTGTATGTCATGTAAATATGCATGTAGCACACCTGTGTGCAACAGTAACTGTACATGTAGCAGAGCTGTATGTTAATGTAACTGCGCATGTAGCAGAGCTTGGTGTGTAGTGTAAAAAAGAGAATTTTGTTTACGTACCGTAAATTCTTTTTTCTTGAATCATCAATGGGAGACCCAGCCAATGGGGTTTAGGGCACTGCCCTCCGGAGGCCACACTAGGTACTACAAGTTTGTAGACACCGCCCCCTCCGCTTATAAACCCCTACCGCAGGGAACATCCTCAGTTTGGTCCATAAGCTGCGAGGAGACAAAGAAACCACACCCGAAACATCGGGAAAGAAACCGTACACAGACGGTCCAACAACCCGGAATAAAAAAACTGTCCCAACAGGGAACAGAGCAAATGCAACAACATGCAACGGAACAACTGGGTGGGTGCTGGGTCTCCCATTGATGATTCAACAAAAATGAATTTACGGTACGTAAACAAAATTCTCTTTTTTCTGATCATCATAATGGGATACCCAGACAATGGGGATGTCCTAAAGCAAACCCAGGGCGGGAAGAGTTCCTCAAAGACGTTGAAATACACGGTCCCCTTCAAAGGTGGGCAACCGCCGCCTGGAGGACCCGCCTGCCCAAACCTGCATCCGCAGAGGCATGGGCATGCACCATATAGTGCTTAGAGAAAGTGTGCAGGCTGGACCATGTGGCCGCCTGACACACCTGCAGAGCTGAAGCGCGATGTCGCAAAGCCCAGGAAGCACCGACTGCTCTGGTCAAGTGCGCCTTCAAGCCCACCGGGAGAGGCATGCCTGAAGAACGGTAAGCCTCTTGAATGGGTGCCTTGATCCATCTGGCCAAGGTCGATTTTGACGCCGCGGACCCCTTACAGCGACCCGCCGTAAGGATGAACAACGAGTCCGAACTCCGGAAGGAGGCAGTCCTGGACACATAAATGCGTACAGCCCTCACGAGATCCAGAGTGTGGAGGTCACGCTCAATCTGATGAACAGGAGCGGGACAAAATGATGGGAGTACAATCTCCTGGTTCAAGTGGAAAGTGGAAACCACTTTTGGCAAAAATTCTGCCCGCGGGCGCAACACCACCTTGTCCTGGTGAACCACCAGAAAGGGTGACTTGCACGACAGTGCAGCCAACTCAGAAACCCTTCTCAGAGATGTAATTGCCACCAGAAAGACTACTTTCTGGGACAGACGAGAAAGGGGGACTTCCCTCAGAGGCTCGAACAGCGGTTTCTGCAGAGTCGTCAGAACCATGTTAAGGTCCCAAGGGTCCAGCGGTCGCCTATATGGCGGAACCACCCGAGACACCCCTTGCAGAAACTGACGGACCTTAGGAAGGAGCGCCAACCGCCTGTCAAACAGCACTGAAAGAGCTGATACTTGACCCTTCAGGGAGCTGAGGGATAAGCCCAATTCCAAACCCGATTGTAGGAAAGCCAACAAGGTCGGGATGGACAAGGGCCACGGAGACCGGCTACCAGAGGCACACCAGGAGAAAAAAATTTTCCACGTCCTGTGGTATATCCTCCGCGAAACAGGCTTCCTAGCCCGATTCATAGTGGCAACCACTGTAGAAGAGAAGCCTCTGGATGTCAGAAGCCAGGCCTCAAGAGCCATGCAGTCAATCTGAGGGCCCTGGAATTGAGGTGGAAGAATGGGCCTTGCGCGAGAAGATCTGCGCGTTCTGGAAGAGCCCACCGGTGTCCGCCTGACAGTTGCCACAGGTCCGGATACCAGGACCTCCTGGGCCAATCTGGAGCCACCAGAATGGCTACCCTGCATTCCGACCTGATTTTCCACAGAACCCTGGGAATCAGAGCTAGAGGAGGGAACACATATGGTAGATGGAAGCTGGACCAACTCAGGATCAGGGCGTCTGCCCCCAGAGACTGAGGATCCCATGATCTCGCCATGTATTGCGGCACCTGATGATTCAGCCGCGAGGCCATCAGATCCACGTCCGGAAAGCCCCATCTGCTGCAGATGTCCCGGAAGACGTCTGGATGAAGGGACCACTCTCCGGCGTCCATCCCCTGCCGGCTCAGATAGTCGGCCTCCCAGTTTTCGACCCCTGGGATGTGAACTGCGGAGATCCGGCAGTCGTTGTCTTCCACCCAGGATAGAATGCGGTGGACTTCGGATTGAACCCGAATGGGGTGTCCTGAGAGGAATGTCTGAAAAGCCAGGAGTGCCAGGTAGATCGCCTTGATCTCCAGCACGTTGATTTGCAACGTTGACTCCGACTGAGTCCAGAGGCCTTGAGCCCTGTGGTGTAAGAACACCGCTCCCCAACCCTTCAGGCTGGCGTCGGTGGTCACCACTAACCACGACGGTTTGAGGAAAGACCGGCCCCGTGACAGGTGACCTGGCCGGAGCCACCACTGCAGGGAGTCCCTGGTCGGTTGGGAAAGGACCACCAACCGATCCAGAGAGGACGTCCTCTTGTCCCATCTGCTGAGGACTTCCAACTGGAGAGGACGGAGGCGAAACTGTGCAAAAGGCACCGCCTCTATTGCAGCCACCATGCGCCCCACCAGCTTCATCAACACCCGCAGAGATGAATGTGGTGACATGAGGAGATCGCGCACCCCTGATTGTATGGCTAGCTGTTTGGCTTGCGGCAGAGACACCAGAGCTGAGTCTGTGTGAAAGTTCATGCCCAGGTAAGTCAATGACTGTGTCGGAACCAGGGTTGACTTCTGAATATTGAGAAGCCATCCAAACTGTTCCAGAGACTGCATGGTCACATCCAGGCTCTTCTGACAAAGGATTTCCGATGGCGCCTTGACCAGCAGGTCGTCTAAATAGGGTATGACGGCATGTCCCTGCACATGTAGGAGGGCCATCATGGAGGCCATCACCTTCGTGAACACCCGCGGTGCCGAGGCCAGTCCGAAAGGCAGCGCCACAAACTGGTAATGTTCGTCCCCCACTGCAAATCTCAACCAGCGCTGATGGGCTGGTGCAATGGGCACGTGAAGGTACGCGTCTCGGATATCTATGGACGCCAGGAAGTCTCCCTGCGACACAGCCGCGATCACGGAGCGCAGGGATTCCATGCGGAACTTCCGAACCAACACGTGACGGTTGAACAACTTGAGGTCCAGAACCGGGCGGAAAGAGCCATCCTTCTTTGGGACGATAAAGAGGTTGGAGTAAAAACCCCGGAACCTCTCCCCAGAAGGCACTGGGACCACTACTCCGTCTCTGCGGAGTCCCTCCAACACCAGGTGAAAAGCCTGAGCCTTTTCTGGGGATGGGACAGACCGATGGAATCGGTGTGCCGGCTGCGACGTCAGCTCTATCCTGTAGCCTCGCGAGACTACGTCTCTGACCCACTGGTCTTGGACGTGGAGTAGCCATCTGTCCTGAAAACGAGACAGGCGGCCCCCCACCTGTGGGGAGGCAGGACGAGAGAGCGAGTCATGCGGAAACGGGTTTGGGGGTGACAGCGGTTGCCCCTCCGGCTTCTTTTGGCGACCCTTGGGGCGCCACTGAGTAGAGGGCTTGCCCCCTCTGTCCGCGCGAGCAGACGATGCTGATGGCTGCGAGCTGGAACGAAAGGACCACTGTTTAGGGTTCCTTTTCACGGAAAACCGTGGCTTAGGTTTATTCTGTGGGATCTTTGATTCCGCAGAATCCTTTATCAGCTTGTCCAGCTCGGTACCAAAAAGCCTATCACCAGAGAACGGAAGATTTTGTAAAATCTTCTTAGACGTGGCATCTGAGTCCCAAAGACGCAGCCACAACAACCTGCGGATCGCTATAGCGTTGGCCGAAGCCACGGCAGAGCGGGTGGCAGTTTCCAATGTTGCCGTCCTGGCGTAATCTGCATAGGCCCTTGCCCTATCGGTAAGCGCCAGGACCTCTGGACTGGACCCTGCCAGATCAGTGATACCATCTAAGCAGGTGGTGATCGCCTGCAGAGTCCAGACCGTGGCAAAATTAGGGGCAAATGAAGACCCCACAGCCTCATAAGAAGACTTGGCGAGTTGCTCGACCTGTCTATCAGTCGCATCCTTCAACGAGGAGCTATCAGAGGCAGAGAAAAGGGAGCGTGCAGCAATCCTGGTCATGGAAGCGTCCACCTTCGGGGACTGCGACCACTCCTGAAGCACCTCCTGGGGAAAGGGAAAGCGATTGTCCTTAGATTTGCGGACATAACGCCGCCCAGGGTGAACCCTGGGTGCTCTAATCACCCTTCCAAAATTAGTGTGGTCCAAAAAGGAACCACTTGGTCTAGCCTCCGGCCGCAGCCATTGATAGACCTCCTTCGGGTGAACTGTCACCTCTTCAGGGGGTGTCACGAGACGCAAAGTCTCGTTGATGGAGGACACCAGATCCTCCACCCCGTCTGGTGGTTCTGACATAGACCCGAGCATTGAACCCCCATCATCCTCATCACCATCAGAGAGACGCTCCTCCTCAGAGAGAGCCTGGAGCTCGGGTGAATCATCACGTCGAGTCCGCTTAAGGGGTCTCACAGTCGAGGAAGGAGACACCCGGGGGTAACTGGAAGGAGTAGCTGGGCTTTCCAGTCTCCTATTAAGTGCCTCCAGGGATTGCGACATGGAGGACAGCTGGGATAACAAAGATTCATTAATCTTATTCTGTGTTTCCCATGGCCCTGGGATCACCTGAACCTCAGGGTACAGCACCGGAGCTACTGTCTCAGCAGTATCAGACCGGGCCTCTGGGCGTCCGCAGTTATTGCAGGACCCCTCAACCAGTGTCCCGTTGCATGTAGCACAGGCCGCGGTGACAATGGCCGCTTTAGCAGCGCTCTTCCTAGCTGAGGACATACCCACAGCAGGGGAAATAAGCCAATCTAGAACAAAAAACCGGTACAACCGGCGGCTTACCGACCGCAGTAACGCGGTGGGAGGAAGCGGTGTGCGTGTGTGGCCTCCGCGAAGACTTCCGGTCTCCCCTGGAGTGCAACAGTGCACTTCAATCAGATCCCAGCCGGGACGAGAGGGGAAAGATGGCCGCCGGCAGAGAAACTGTGGGCGGCGCCGAAAACACGCGGGAAGCCCACACGCACGCCCATCGATGACGTCACCACCTGGGCTGCTTCTCTCCTCCGGCAGCCTCATAATGTAGGCGCTGGAGCCCGCAGCGCGGGAAGTATCGTGACAAACACAACACAATACTAAGGCTGCAGACAAAAGTCTGAAGCCTACAGCCACAGCCCCTGTGTCACACAGGGCGGTCAGCCAGGGTGATCCCAGCACAGGGTACACCGCCAGAAACCGCGGACCCGAGGGTTGCGCGCGGTCTGAGTGTCAGAACACATAAGATGTCAGACACCACCCCCAGGCACACCGGAGACACACAAGGCATCTCAGTGCCGGTCCGGTCTGTAAGCACCATTTAGGGAGGCCTCGGACGGGGGTGCAGCACCAGTCCGGTCTGTAAGCACCATTTAGGGAGGCCTCGGACGGAGCGGAGCTGTGCGAGGCTCCAGTCTCCCACTTTCCAGAGCCCCCAAGGAGGGATGGGAAGGAGCGCGACAGCGTACCGGGAGGACACGCAGTGTCCAGGCTCTAGGCCCTCCGGTACCTCAACCTGCGTGTTCCCGAGGGTGAGCAGGGAGACTGCCGGAGGTCCCCGACCGGGACCATTTTACCTTGTCTTCATACGCCATCACGTAAGATGTGAGAATGCAGTGAAGTGCAAGCAAAGCGTGTGATACCTCCGAGCACACTAAGTTTAAAACTGAGGATGTTCCCTGCGGTAGGGGTTTATAAGCGGAGGGGGCGGTGTCTACAAACTTGTAGTACCTAGTGTGGCCTCCGGAGGGCAGTGCCCTAAACCCCATTGTCTGGGTCTCCCATTATGATGATCAGAAAAGTGCTGGTAGCAAACTTGTGCAAACAGAACTGTACATGTACCGTGTTTCCCCAAAAGTAGGACCCCCCGGAATGTAAGGCAGGCTAGGGGGAGGGGGGGCCTGCTAATATAAGGTCCCCCCCGATTGTAAGGCCTCCTAGCGGAAGAGGGGGAGGGGGGGGAGGGAGAAGGGTCGCTGTGGAATGTAAGGCCGCCGCCGCCTCCTGGTACCTTATGGGCCGCCGCTGTCCTCTGGTGTGGATCCCCGCTGTCCTCCGGTGTGTCCAGGCTCCTGCAGCGTCCTCTGTGTCCCCCAGGTGCAGCCGCGCTGGAGCAGATGGGGTTACTCAAAGCATAACTTGCTGTGTGCCCCTGCTCAACTCCACCCAGCCTGGCGTCACAGCAGCGCGGCTTGAGCTCTGATTAGCTCCCAGGAAGCAGCGGGCGCGGCCAGATGATGTCGTGACCTCTGATTGGCTCGTCATCTGGCCGCGCCCGCTGCTTCCTGGAAGCAAATCAGAGCTCGAGCCAGGCTGCTGTGACGTCAGGCTGGGCGGAGTTGAGCAGGGGCACACATCAAGTTATGCTTTGATTAACCCCATCTGCTCCAGCGCGGCTGCACCTGGGGGACACAGAGGACACTGGAGGAGCCTGGACACACTGGAGGACAGAGAGGACAGCGGGGAGCCACACCGAAGGCCGGGGGAGACGTTAAGAACGTGTGTGTGTGTGTGTGTGTGTGTGTGTGTGTGTGTGTGTGTGTGTGTGTGTGTGTGTGTGTGTGTGTGTGTGTGTGTGTGTGTGTGTGTGTGTGTGTGTGTGTGTGTGTGTGTGTGTGTCTGCAGTGGCTGGGGCTCCCAATGTAAGACCCCCCGCAAACCCCCCCCCCCCCCCCCCCCCCCCAAAAGTAAGATAGGGTGCCACTTTTGGCCCCAAAAAAACAGGACAGGGTCTTACTTTCGGGGAAACACGGTAGCAGTGCTGTGTAAGTGTGAGGCCAGAGACACACTGAGCGAGACACATGAGAGATACACACACGAGGCTTGCATGCCTCACCAGGCACAACCGTCGGCTCTCTGGACAAGAGCACACCAGCTACATAGGAACACATGCAGGTGGGGGCTGGGGGGACGGAGGGGGCTGGGGGGACGGAGGGGGCTGCAAGGATGGGGTTTGCATTTAAACCGTGCGCCAAGCCGCACTACTTCTTTGACTGGTCACCGCGGCGACCAATCAGAAGAGTACTGCGGCTTGGTGTGTGGTTTGAATGCCGCGAGGGGCACCACCGCTGTGAGCAGCCAGGAGATGACCAGCTGACGCCGGTCATCGCCCGGCTGGCTCGCCGCTGACTGGAGCTCAGCCGCGGCTACTGCTGCACAGAGGTCAGCGGCCCACCAATCGGGAGATGACCGGCTAACGCCGGTCATCTCCTGGATAGCGCGCCGCTGTCGCCTGGCTGCAAATTGGCACAAAATTCGAACTTTGAATTCTCGCTCCTATTTGCATAGTCTGCACTCATTGGTGGCCGCCCTCTGTCTGGTGCACGATTTCTGTGACTGACAGACGCCTTAGGCTGCTTTCACATCAGCGGTAATCGCTGATCGCGGCAGTCGTGGTGAAAAAAACCCAACTGCCGCGATTACCGCATAATGGCTGCATAACAGGTATAGTTGAGGTTTCGGCACTTGCAGCAGATGCGGCTGCGAAAAAACAGCAGTCAGCCGCCGTTTTTTTGCGGCCGCATCTGCCGCAAGTGCTGAAACCGCACCTGCCGCACACTTACCGCAGCCGCATAGACATTGCATGGGGCTTGCCGCAAGTGCGGGCCGTTATGCGGTAATCACGGTAGTTGCTGTTTTTTCACCGCGACTGCCACAATCAGCGATTACCGCTGATGTGAAAGGGGACTAAAACAATTATATAGTAGATTTGATCACTTGTTACTGCATTTTTAAGTGAATAAAATTTTTTTTATTTTTAAAAAAGACAATTTTGGAGTGTGTATTTTATTTAGCATTTACCATATGGATAACCAGCCTGATACTTTCATGCGTCCTGCGGGGGGGTGACACAATGATGGCTGGGGGTCGGACCGGTTACATCCCCCTGTCATACCAAGATCCAGGCTGCTTATTTTTTTACAAAAAACTTGTGAAATGTTTAATATTGAAAACCCCGTCTTGTGTCGTCCATGTTGTCTGGGGCGGGAGGTCGGCCACACCGCTCACCTCTTATACACCACCTTCAGGTCCTTCCACTCCAGGAAGCTGCACATCTTGGGTTTGCGGCTGAGCACCGTCTGCATCAGGTCCCGCACCAGCTTCTTCTTCTCCCTCTCGGACGTGGCCACGTACCACTTCTGTAGCCGCAGCTTCCCCTGCCGGCTGAACAGCAGCATGAACCGCATCTGTGGGGAGAGGGAGAAGAGTATGACGATAGCGCCCCCTGCTGGAGGATCCACAGTACTGCACATACTTCATTCATAGCCCCCTGCTGGAGAACCACAGTACTGCACACACTTCATTCATAGCCCCCCGCTGGAGGATCCTCAGTACTGCATGCACTTCATTCATAGCCCCCCTGATGGAGGATCTACAGTACTGCACACACCATTCATAGCCCCCTGCTGGAGGATCCTCAGTACTGCACACACTTCATTCATAGCCCCCTGCTGGAGGATCCTCAGTACTGCACACACTTCATTCATAGCCCCCCGCTGGAGGATCCTCAGTACTGCACACACTTCATTCATAGCCTCCTGCTGGAGAACCACAGTACTGCACACACTTCATTCATAGCCCCCCGCTGGAGGATCCTCAGTACTGCATGCACTTCATTCATAGCCCCCTGATGGAGGTTCTACAGTACTGCACACACCAGTCATAGCCCCCTGCTGGAGGATCCACAGTACTGCACACACTTCATTCATAGCCTCCTGCTGGAGGATCCACAGTACTGCATACACTTCATAGCCGCTGGCTGGAGGATCCACAGTGCTGCACACACTTCATTCATAGCCTCCTGCTGGAGGATCCACAGTACTGCACACACTTCATTCACAGCCTCCTGCTGGAGGATCCACAGTACTGCACACACTTCATTCACAGCCTCCTGCTGGAAGATCCACAGTACTGCATACACTTCATAGCCGCTGGCTGGAGGATCCACAGTGCTGCACACACTTCATTCATAGCCTCCTGCTGGAGGATCCACAGTGCTGCACACACTTCATTCATAGCCCCCTGTTGGAGGATCCACAGTACTGCACACACTTCATTCATAGACCCCCTGCTGGAGGATCCTCAGTACTGCACACACTTCATTCATAGACCCCTGCTGGAGGATCCACAGTGCTGCACACACTTCATTCATAGCCCCCTGATGGAGGATCCACAGTGCTGCACACACTTCATTCATAGCCCCCTGTTGGAGGATCCACAGTACTGCACACACTTCATTAATAGCCCCCTGCTGGAGGATCCACAGTACTGCACACACTTCATTCATAGCCTCCTGCTGGAGGAGCCACAGTACTGCACACACTTCATTCATAGCCCCCTGATGGAGGATCCACAGTGCTGCACACACTTCATTCATAGCCCCCTGTTGGAGGATCCACAGTACTGCACACACTTCATTAATAGCCCCCTGCTGGAGGATCCACAGTACTGCACACACTTCATTCATAGACCCCTGCTGGAGGATCCACAGTGCTGCACACACTTCATTCATAGCCCCCTGATGGAGGATCCACAGTGCTGCACACACTTCATTCATAGCCCCCTGTTGGAGGATCCACAGTACTGCACACACTTCATTAATAGCCCC
Organism: Allobates femoralis; assembly: GCA_033576535.1. Taxonomy (NCBI): domain Eukaryota; kingdom Metazoa; phylum Chordata; class Amphibia; order Anura; family Aromobatidae; genus Allobates; species Allobates femoralis. The sequence goes on from JARQOC010000004.1 coordinate 20,853,755, forward strand.
CTGCTGGAGGATCCACAGTACTGCACACACTTCATTCATAGACCCCTGCTGGAGGATCCACAGTGCTGCACACACTTCATTCATAGCCCCCTGATGGAGGATCCACAGTGCTGCACACACTTCATTCATAGCCCCCTGTTGGAGGATCCACAGTACTGCACACACTTCATTAATAGCCCCCTGCTGGAGGATCCACAGTACTGCACACACTTCATTCACAGCCCTATGCTGGAGGATGCACAGTACTGCACACACTTCATTCACGGCATGAGCTGGGATTATTACAGATGAGATAGTCTGCATCTCTTCAGAAAACCCTGATTGTTATGCAGGACAAAATTCAATTGCAGCATCGAAATCTCCAGTGCTCGGGGCCAGGAAAGGCCTTATAGATGAAGAATAATGACCGGGCCCCGTCCTCACCAGACCTAAACCCTCCTGAGAACTTGTTGCCCATCTTAGGAAGGTTCACATCTGCGTTTTTGCAAATCCGGCAGAATTCTGCCTTTTATGCAAAAACCAGATGCAGCACTCTTGCAGCAAGGTTGTGCTGGGGCTAATGTATTGTTAATGGACCTCCCGACATGTGCGGCACGAACGTTTTCACTGGTTATCCGGCTCTCCTGGCTTGTCTTAAAAACGCAGGAGACTGCGTTATTCTTCTGGTGCCAGAAGAGCAGGATCATGATGAAAAAGTGAGTCTACACACATGTCCGGAGGTCCATTAATAATAATAATAATTATCTTTATTTATATAGCGCCAACATCACAATAACAATACATTAACCCCAACGCAACCTTGCTGCAAGGGGGCCGCATCTGATTTTTGCAAAAAAGGCAGAATTCCCCCAAATTTGTAACACGGCAGATCAGGAAAACCTGGAATTCATAAGTTCAAGCCTGATCTGCCGGATGTGAAAATAGCGCAGATGTGAAAGTACGGGACATTTAAGGAGATCCGTCCCCTCTCTGACCAGTGTCTGGGGTTCTGGATAGAGAACATGACAGACACCATGGATGGAACTTATGGTATTGAGAAGAGTGGCCATATGCCGTATTTTTCACTTTATAAGACGCGCCTGATTATAAGACGCACCCCCAAATTTGGTGAGGGAAAAAGAGAAAAAACATCTTTTAATGGTAAATGGGTTCCGTCTTACAATCAGTATACATGTCCCTCATCCTGGTATATACATCCCCCATCCTGGTACATAGCCCCTAGTGAGGTACACAGTCCCCATCCTGGCTATGGCCCCCAGTGATGGTACTCAGCCCCATCCTGCACTCCTCACTCCCCCACCTTGGATATACCCTCCCCCTGTCCTGCACTCGCCCCCTTCCCCCAACTTGGATATGCCTCCCCCCCGTCCTGCACTCGCCCCCCCCCCCATCCTGCACTCCTCACTCCCCCACCTTGGATATGCCCCCCCCCTGTCCTACACTCACTCCCCCACCTTGGATATGTACCCCCTGTCCTGCACTCACCCCTTCCACCACCTTGGATATGACCCCCCTTGTCCTGCACTCGCCCCTTCTCCCTCCTTGGATATGGCCCCCCCGTTCTGCACTTGCCCCTTCCCCCACTTTGAATATGGCCCCCTCTGTCCTGCACTCGCCCCTTCCCCTCCTTGGATATGGCTACCCCTGTCCTGTACTTGCCCCTTCCCCCACTTTGAATATGGCCCCCCCTGTCCTTCACTCACACCTGTCACTCATGTCCCCATACTGGTGCGCACCCAGTGAAACAATAAACAGCTGATTACTTAATCTCCAGCACTCGGTGATCACATCTCATCGCTTTCTCCCTGTGTCTGTGCCCGGCATCTTCTGATCATGTGATCGGGGCCCACAGCGATGATGTCACAGCTACCAGGTACCGAGCAGCACAAAGGATGAAAGCGGTGAGATGTGAGCACTGAGGTTAATTAATCGGCTGTTCATTGTTTCACTGGGCGACCACCAGCATGGGGACATAACGAGTGACGGGGGAATGGAGGATGGGGGCTATGTCCAAGGTGGGAGGAGGGGTGAGTGCAGGACAGGGGGGGGGGGGCCATATCCAAGGTGGGAGGAGGGGTGAGTGCAGGCTCGCATAATATGCGCCGCTTTCCCCATCGATCCCCCAGTGCAACTTCAGCACTGAGAGGTGGGTGCAGTGCATATTAAATGAGTATAATGAGCGGGAGCACATCACCTCCCGCTGTCTCTGCAGCCCGCAGTCAGCTCCCGGACACCGCTCCAGGTCCCCTACCCCCACAATACAGTACATTTTGATTATAAAATGCACCCCCCACTTTCCCCCAAACTTTGGTGGGAGCAAAAGTGCGTCTTATAATCCGAAAAATATGGTATATTACCACATCAATCACAGAGATGTTTATGGGTTTGTCAGCGGGTGGTCCCTTATTGGTTCATGTACAGCAAATCCCAAATAGCACTGTAGAAACATAGAGATGAAAGAAGCGGAACTGCTGCTGTGATGACCTGTGTACTGTGCCCCCGCACCCCGACGCACGGTTCACCCTGCTGCTGCAGGTGTGTGGAGGAAATAGACACACTACGGTGGATATATAGTGGATAAATAGTGGATATATAGTGGATAAATAGTGGATATATAGTGGTATTACACAATGAGACCCAAAGGAATAATGTCATCAAAGTCAATTCATACTGTGCTGTATACATACTCCAATCTCCCATCAAAAGGGCGGCCAAGAACAGCAACATCCACTTCATGGTTCTGAGCAACGCCGTGTTGTAGGGTCTACACTGTATTATGGGAGATGGGGGTCCACGCTAGTTATAGGGTCTACACTGTATTATGGGGGTCCATGGTGAGTTATAGGGTCTACACTACTATGAAGGTCCACGCTAGTTATAGGGTCTACACTGTATTATGGGGGTCCATGGTGAGTTATAGGGTCTACACTACTATGAAGGTCCACGCTGAGTTATAGGGTCTACACTGTATTATGGGGGGTCCATGGTGAGTTATAGGGTCTACACTACTATGAAGGTCCACGCTGAGTTATAGGGTCTACACTGTATTATGGGGGGTCCATGGTGAGTTATAGGGTCTACACTACTATGAAGGTCCACGCTGAATTATAGGGTCTACACTGTATTATGGGGGTCAGTGCTAAGTTATAGGGTCTACACTGTATTATGGTCCACGCTGAGTTATAGAGTCTACACTGAATTTGGGTGCTGTGCTGAGTTATGGGGGTCTGCAGGACTTTATAGGGTCTACACTGTATTATGGGGTCTGCATGGAGTTTTAGGGTCCATGGTGAGTTATAGGGACTACACTGGATTATGGGGGTTCACGCTGAGTTATAGGGTCTACACAGTATTATGGGGGTCCATGCTGAGTTATAGGATCTACACTGTATTATGGGGGTCGGCACTGAGTTATAGGATCTACACTATTATGGGGGTCCGCTCTGAGTTATAGAGTCTATACTGTATTATGTGGGTCCGCACTGAGTTATAGGATCTACACTGAGTTATAGGGTCTACTCTGTATCACGGGGGTCCGCTCTGAGTTATAGGGTCTACACAGTAGTATGGGGGTCTGCACTGAGTTATAGGATCTACACTGTATTACGGGGGTCCGCACTGAGTTATAGGGTCCACACTGTATTATGGGGGTCCGCACTGAGTTATAGGGTCCACGCTGTATTACAGGGGTCAGCTCTGAATTATAGGGTCTATACTGTGTTATGAGGGTCCACACTGAGTTATAGGGTCTACACTGTATTATAGGTTATACACTATTATGGGGGTCTGCACTGAGTTATAGGATCTACACTGTATTATGGGGGTCTGCACTGAGTTATAGGGTCTATACTGTATTATGGGGGTCCACACTGAGTTATAGGGTCTACACAGTATTATGGGGCTCTGCACTGAGTTATAGGGTCTGCTGTATTATGGGAGTCTGCACTGAGTTATAGGGTCTACTGTATTATGGGGGTCCGTACTGAGTTATAGGGTCTACACTGTATTATGGGGGTCCGCACTGAGTTATAGGGTCTACACTATTACAGGGGTCTACACTGTATTATGTGGGTCTGCACTGAGTTATAGGATCTACACTTTATTATGGGGGTCTGCACTGAGTTATAGGGTCTATACTGTATTATGGGGGTCCGCACTGAGTTATAGGGTCTACACTGTATTACGGTGTCCGTACTGAGTTATAGGGTCTACACTGTATTACAGGGTCCGTACTGAGTTATAGGGTCTACACTGTATTATGGGGGTCCGCACTGAGTTATAGGGTCTACACTGTATTACAGGGTCCGTACTGAGTTATAGGGTTTACACTGTATTATGGGGGGTCCGCACTGAGTTATAGGGTCTATACTGTATTATGGGGGTCCGCACTGAGTTATAGGGTCTACACTGTATTACGGGGGTCCACTCTGAGTTATAGGGTCTATACTGTGTTGAGGGTCCGCACTGAGTTATAGGGTCTACACTGTATTACGGGGGTCTGCTCTGAGTTATAGGGTCTATACTGTGTTGAGGGTCCGCTCTGAGTTATAGGGTCTACACTGTATTACGGATGTCCGCTCTGAGTTATAGGGTCTATACTGTGTTGAGGGTCCGCTCTGAGTTATAGGGTCTACACTGTATTATGGGTGCCGTGCTGAGTTATGGGGGTCCACAGGACTTTATAGGGTCTTCACTGGATTATGGGGGTCCACGCTAATTATAGGGTCTTCACTGCATTATGGGGGTTCATGGTGAGTTATAGGGTGCCTGGTAATCAGTCATATGGTCATGTGACTCCTGATGCCGGTGAATAGGGCAGAACAGGTGACTATCGCCTCCCAGACAGCTGCCACCTCATCACTGCCGCCCACACCTGTCACCTGCGCCCCCTCCTGTCACACCTGAGTCATGGCGGAGCAGCGCCCAGCCCGGCCCTTTCCCCTCACTCTCACCATCTTGCTGCCTGTTCTGTGGACCGCCTCTCCCAGCTCTAAGGCCTCTTCTTAGGCCTCGGTCCCCGGCCTGTCGTGGTTCTGTGTCCGGACCCGGTGCCTCCTCCCCCCGGCCTCACCCCGGAGGGAGGGGAGGCGTGTAAGTACCAATACGCATGCGTGGCTTCAGTATGCTGGACCGCGCATGTGCTAGCGGGTTACGGAAGCTCCCCAGGTCCAGCTAGTCTCACTTTAGTTTCTATAGAAACGTCTTTAGACCTGTCACCTGACACAGTGGGCGGAGTTATAATTTGAAAGTGTCTCATAGCATGGGGGGCCGCCATTTTATGCGCCATGTTATTGGTGGGAAGAGTTAAATCTTTTATTATGTTTTTTTCTGATCCAGATGATCCAGGGTGACTCACAGATAAAACTTCTGAGTGAAATCATTCAGAAATTGGTAAAAATTGAGGAGGCAGATAAATCAATAATTGGTTATGGAAGCCTCCGTTCACATCTATAGGCCCCAATTTAGAGGACGACGGACGGTTTGGGCTGTTTTCGCCCCTTCAGGTCCGGGCTTTGCCGTATCTCTCGGTCAGGATTGCAGGGATTTTTCAGTCATGAAGAAAAGTTCCCATGACAACAGGACAATGGCTGCCGTCCATGGACGCCCTGCCAGATGCAGCTGTGGGGGAGGCAAACCGGGCAAATATATATGGGCTACTATGCAAAATCTTCACCGGCCGCAGTCACATCTACCTCCAGACACTCAGATGCTGCTGCCAATCATGGCCACTGCATTATGAGGTTGGATGCGTGCAAAGGTGTGTGGCGCCCCACTGATCGGGACGCCACGGAGCGGTACTGCACCCATAAAAGAGTGTGTAGTATTCCTGTGGCTGAGGAATTGGGAGGCTGCATAAAGGACCCTCATGACACACATCCACACACACCCTAGTTAGGGGACCCTGGGCGAACCCGCTATAAGGAGGACCTAGTCCCATGGGTGGAGCGACAGGGTAGAAAAGCGTGTGGGAGGGGCGTTAGAGCCGCCGTGTGGGAGTGAGACGGAGGGGGAACCGTCAGGGCAGAAAGGGACCCTAGGGGCACCAGGTGTTGCGGTACACTCAAATCCGGACCCAGTACAATTACCGACCGGAGGGGTTCAGTCACGGAACGGAGGACCGACTCCGAGACCGGTACGTGTGTTCATCCCCGAGCCGCCAAGCAGGAGGCCAGAGCTTCTGTAGAAAGTCGCGGTCGACACCCAGTGCACCCAAAAAAAAGGTATTGTATAGGGTCCCGAGGACTCGGAGAGGAGTCGCTCCGAAAGAGAGGATCCGTGGGAGCTGGCTTCAGGCTCTGCGCGCGGAGGCGCTGAAGGAGACAGGAGAGAGCGCAGGAAGGGACCAGACAGGAACAGCAGGCATTCCACCGAGGGACCAGGCGCAGCATCCTAATTCCCAGGGACTACCCAGGCAAGGCAGACTCGAAAAGACTGTGCTTTGAAGAACTGCCAGTAAACCAGTACAGAGCGTAAAGACTGTGTGGTGTCATTTATTATCTACACCTGAGGAGCCGCCAACTGCAGCATGAGAAGAACAAGTGACGAGGCCAGCTGCAGCTACGTCGGTGTGTAAACGAGACTGTCCTGCAACTCCCAACTTCCACTTCTGCCCCGGGGATCCCGCTCCACGTTAAAGGTACCGTCACACGCGGCAATATTGCTAGCAATTTCACTGTTAATTTGCTAGTTGCAGTGAAATCATGGACACATTGTTCTATTTTGTTGCTGTGTACAAATGTAATAATGTGTCCGTAATTTCATTATTGCCTAGCAATATTGCCGCGTGTGACGGTACCTTTACGGGGAGCATAACCATTCAGCTGCTCCACCATCACCCCTGATGCGTGTCCCACTGCACTGGTAACATTACCGGAACCGTAAGTGGCGTCACGAATCACCATTTGTATTGACTGTTCCCCTTTTCAGTGACCACCAGGGCCACGGGACCCAGTGAAACAACACCCGGGACTGGGTACCTCACTGCCCTGGGGCAGGTCAGGTGCTATTCTTACAACTCCGTAATACCATGTCCATACACCAATGAAGCCCATCTGTTGTCAGTACAAGAGATGGCTCTTCACAGTGCAGCACCTCCCTACTTCTCTACCCTCAACCCTGTCTATCACCGCACCTGTTCTCTTTACAGCGCAGCACCTGCCTACCTCTCCTCCCTCATCTCTGTCTATCACCCCACCCGCTCTCTACACTCAGGAAGTGACTTTAGACTCACTTCTGCAGTAATCTGAACCTCCCATTCCTGGCTCCAAGACATCTCACGAGCTGCACCAATTCTCTGGAATGTTCTACCCCCAAGAAATTAGGTCAATCAACAACTTACATAGTTTCAGGCTCTCCCTTAAAACACATCTTTTTAGGCAGCCTATCATCATTTCTAGTCAAAGTCATTTAGACACAGCCTATCCGCCCCACCAGTCTGAAATGTATTACAAATAATGGTTGGTGGCCACTTATGCAGCTCTTATCTACTCCCCATTTCCTCACATTGGCTGCACCATCATTGTAAACTTGTGTCATCCAACCTCATTATAGATTGTAAGCTCTTATGAGCAGGGCTGTCATTCTTTTGCTTTAATTATTGTATTGCAATGTCCCGGCCAGTGGGACCCATCTCTAGGGTACAGGGAGATCGGGTCTCGTCTGACCGCAAGCAGCCCCATTTTCCCCACACACATACTTACTCAGTCCACGCTCCCGCATCGCTAACCCAGCCTCCTGCTTCTTCCCAATGCATCTCCTCCGCCCCCTCCTCTCACTTCCGGGTTGCAGGGGAGCACCCTTAGGGTGCGTCCCGCTGTCAGCTCATTTAAAGGGCCAGTGCACCATTTCTTGTAATTACCCCTCAGCCAATCACTGAGGGCGATGCAAGTATTTAAGGACCTAACTTCCCTTTGGAGGTGCCTGGGCAACTCTGTTCTTTGTTTAATAGCCAGTTTCAGGTCCCTGATCAGCGCCAGCGTAATTGCTATTCTTGTCAGATTTCTAACACTCTCTGTCTCTTGCTTTCAGTGCTGGTCTCCTGTCATCTACCCGCAGATCCTGACGGGATCCTCTGACCACCTGGACCAATTCTGGGATTTCTCCAGCAGCTCCAGGTCCTCCACTGGTCTTCTTTCCCTGGTTTCCTGGACCCCTTGCTCCCCTCCTTCCGGTATCACTGGTTCCTTTGGTTTGGACCCTCTGGTCATTCGTTGGTCCACTTGAGCCATTTTGACTGTCCCGGGACAATCCCTGTTAAGGGGTCCGCTCATTGGTGCACCCTCGGGGGTGTTCGGTGTTTCGGCCCAGAGGACTTCTCTTGGGGGGTTTTCCTGTCTTGTATGCTAATAAAACCTTCTCATTCATCTGACGTCTTTGTCCAACTTGTTCACATGAGTCCAATTCTCAAAAAATGCAAAACGTCCACTGTACCTACGGGGGTCTCAGCTTAGGAGGTCTGGCTTTACTCTTACCACCCCCAGGCACTTTCTGTCCCTAACTTAATATGCATGGGGGTTAGTCCAGTTCCTCCCCCCATCTGTACACTAAATTTTCCTGGGTAATTCACATTTATTCTCTTATAAAACCTCTGCATTTTACTAATTATTTAAATATACTCTTCTTATCAAACCAATAGAGAGCACTCAGGGTACTCCGCTATATACACTACAAAGTTCGTACCATACATTGTCCATGGCATCAAAGTCTTTCAAAAACATTATCAAGCAATGGGGGAAAGTCTACACACACACACTCAGGAAAAGGATGGGGACACCAAGGAAAACATCACATTCTCACTTACAAGTTCTGTTGTCCCGGGTTCAGTTACTCCTTCTTCTCCTTCTTTGGCACTTTCCATGGTAAGATCTGGCGATTATTGGAAACGTGAAGTGCTGGGGCGGAATGCTCCAACCATCCATTCAGGCTTGTCTGTGTCCCTTGGATTGAAGTTTGTATCCTTGCCGGGATTACTGCTGCGGCCTCTGTGGGTCGTTGCTCTGGGACTACTACATCTGTTGAATCCGGGTTATCATCTATGGCTTCAACCATTGCAGCCTCTCTCAAAACAAGTCTTTTGACCCTCATAGCATAGGTACCTCGCTCTCCTCTTACTACTTGGGTTGGCAGTACTGGAATCATCGGTTCTGGCAGGCTCGGGCAACTCTCTTCCAAGGCCCCCAATAAGTCGCTCATCTGCATCGGCCCTGCACGTTCTCCTGCAGGCCCGGGGTTCTGGTCGCAGGGGCACCACATTAGTCTCCAACCCCTCACCGGGTTGTCCTCTCACTAACTTTCCACCCTCCACTTAGCTCCCCCCTTCTATCCCTTGCCTGACATAGAGCACTAGGTCCATGAGTTGGGGGATGTAGTGGGTGTTGGTGTGGGGGTGGCCGATTTACCAGCCCCAGCTGCAGTACCTTACTGTGGCCACTGGTCCGTAGGGGCGCCACATAAATATATATCTACAGCGGGTGAACTAGGTCTTGAAGAGCAAAATAAATAAAATCCTGGCAGTGTCAGTGCATCTGCTGTGATCCCGCAGGAGACTACCAGTATACAAATACCAATATAGATGGCTTACTCAGGTACGTGTAGTCAGTGAACTGACATGAGACCAAAGCGGCTTCCATATGTGACCGGAACAAACACGGGTGTCTCTTGGGGTATTCAGTACATGCTCCAGCTACTTCATAGCCAAGTTCGGCTATGCACATCCTGCCCTCCTAAGGATTCACGGAGGACTTCAACTAAAAGGTGAGCTGACATATACCTATTTTCTAAAAAATATTGATTATGTCACCAATTTTCTAAGTAGATATATTTCTGAAGGTGCTATTGACATGAAATTATCAGAAGATGTCTGTATCAGCTCATCCAGTCCACACAAAGAAATCAAACCATAGATGTCCATAAATTATGTGCAATAATGAGAGATGACACAGGGAAAAAGTATTGAACATGTGAAGAAAGACAGGTGCAAAAAGCTATGGAAAGTCCTGACAGCAGCTGAAATCTATGGTACGGTAATTAGAAAGCAATCCTGATACTTAGTGACAAATAATATCAGCTGGTTCAACTGATGGCCGATAAAAAGGTGTCTCACAAGAAACATCTCATGATGGGTAAAACCAGTGAGCTGTCTCCTGACTTTCACAATCTTATTTAAAACATACTGAAGGAATTGGATACAGAAGATTTTCTAAACTACTGTAGGTTCCAGTGAGCTCTGCTGGGGCCATGATCCAGAAGTCGAAAGAAAATGTTTTCACAAGAAACCAGCCACGATCAGGTTCTCCCCCCAAAATTTCAAACAGAGGAGTGAAAAGGATTATCAGAAGAGGAGTCCAAGGGACAAAGACCACCTGTGGAGAGCTACAGAAAGACCTGGAATCAGCAGGTAGACGTTTTTCATAGAAAACGATAAATAATACACTTCCCCTCCATGGCTTGTATGCATGCTCCTGTATGCACGCTCCTGTGTGCACGCTCCTGCATGCACGCTCCTGTATGCACGCTCCTGTATGCACGCTCCTGTATGCACGCTCCTGTATGCACGCTCCTGTATGCACGCTCCTGCATGCACTCTCACCACTCAAGACCCATTACTGAATAGTAAGCAGGTTCAAAAGCATTTAAAGTTTGCTCGACAACAATTAGACAAACCTGTGAAATATTGGAGAATACAGTCTGATCACATGAGACCAAAATTGAACTCTTGGGATGCCATAATACACTCCATGTTTGGAGGCCAAAAGGCAAATCACCCCCAAAACACCAACAACAGTGAATTGTGGAGGTGGGAACATCATGGTTTGGGGCTGATTTTGAACATTCATCACTGGTAAACTTCATATAATTGATTGAAGGTTGAATGGACTAATGTACATCCACGCTTCAGTTTGTGGACTCACATCGCCATGGGCTGGGTTTATCCTACAGGGGCGTGTCTATGTGGCTACCTAGTCTTTACTAGAGGTTCTGATGGTGTGGTTAGGCTTGAGCCTCAGGTAGCTGCACAGGTGCCACTTTAGGGCAGTCCCCGACACTGCAACAGCTGTCCCCAGGGGTCAGTGGCACAGGTATGGGAAGGCAGGCTGGACAGTGATGGAGCAGCAGACGGGAGGCGATACTAGTGGCTGACAGAACAGGGACGGAGCTGGAGCCAGGAAGGATGGGTTCAGGTGCAGGTGCTGGTGCAGACAGGACAAGTTCAGATACTGGCAGGACAGGTTTGGGTGCAGGTGCTGGTACAGACAGGACAGGTTAAGATTATGGCAGGAAGGGTTCGGGTGCAGGTACTGGTACAGACAAGACATGGTCAGGTACTGGCAGGACGGGTTCTGGTTCTGGTACAGACAGGTACTGGTACACAAGACAGGTTTAAGTACAGGTTTGTAGAACTGGTTCTGGAACAGGGACCTGACAATGCAACTAGCAGGCAGAGACTCAAGCTAGAAACTAACATTGCACAGGGTAGGGTTCCTTATATAGCCAATGTGTGGCGCCCCACCGGTCTATACGCCACGAGGGGTACTGCACCCAAGCCAGGGTGTGGTTCTCCAGTAGTCAGGAGATGGGGGATGGTAGGTGTAAAGATCCTCAACACACACACACTTAGGACCCAGGGGGACCATAGGCAAACCCGGGGGGGAGGACCCAGTTAAGCTGCCTTCAGATTTGCAGATGCCTCCGCAGCGTTTTGCGGAGGCATCTGCAAGCACCTGCATGCAGACGGCAGCCCCTATGTTTATAATGGAGCGCACGGCAGTCTGCAGATGCTTGCAGACCGCCGTGCGCACCCATTCACTCCTATATGTGATCTGTGCGCAGGCGCATGCCTGCGCACAAATCACACACTCTCGCCCGCACCAGGGACGCAACATGTCGCGTCCCTGGTGCGGACGAGAGTGTGTAATCTGTACGCAGGCATCCGCCTGCGCACAGATCACATATAGGAGTGAATGGGTGCGCACGGCGGTCTGCAAGCATCTGCAGACTGCCGTGCGCTCCATTATAAACATAGGGGCTGCCGTCTGCATGCAGGTGCTTGCAGATGCCTCCGCAAAACGCTGCGGAGGCATCTGCAAATCTGAAGGCAGCCTTAGTCAACAGGGGTAGAGAAGTGTGGGTGGGAAGCAGAAGAGAGAGAGAACAGTTTAAGTGAGTTTTGGTTTTGAGTGAAACAGAGAACGATGAGAACATAGAGCAGAGAGAGTGGAGAAGTCGAGTCAAGTGAGGAGGAGAGAAAAGCTATACTGCAGAGAAGGGGACTTGAGCTGTGCTATGCTCATCCTGGGAAACCCTAGGGGCACCGGGGAGCTGAAGTGGCCCATGCGCCCGAAAATGGGACTGGTGATATCAGACAGAGAGGTTGTGGTTTAGAAACAGGGACTGGACCTGAACATGGCACGGGGATCCATACTCAAACCATATAACCGGAGGCTACAAGCTTCATAGGATCTGTGGCTCACACACCTTGCGTATTCCCAGAGAAAGCAGCCGGACAAGGGTCCGGAGACAAGGTACCAGTTGCGCACTAACACCCGAGGCTGCCGGATAAGGTCTCTGCATGCTGAGGCACTGTCAAGCACAGGCACAGAGGGACAGGACCAGAGAGGGAGGCCAGGACAGGTACGCTACCAAGGACCTTATACCTGCTGCCCCGATCTCTTAAAGACTTCACAGGCCGGAGCTTATCTGAGAGACCGTAACATCTATGACCTGTTGAAACGTGAAGCTTGCTGTGAGTAAACCCGGGTACAGAGTTGCAGAACTGTGTGAGACTGTTATTTGTGCGCAAGCGGCTGTGAAGGGCACTCAGCAAGGTAACAAGACCTAACATTAACCCCCTGCCTGCCAGAGACTGCTAGTTACTCCATCTGCTGCCCTGGGGACCCGCTCCACCTGTGGTGAACCACTCCATCCCAGCTGCCCGTCCATGGTCCCCAGTGGTTCTACAACAGCGGAGGCTACCCATAGCCGCAACCACTGGTGGCGTCACGAACAATTCTCACTTTTAAACCACCCTATCCCTATACACTCCCTAAGAACTCTTTGACGCTGAACACAGAGTCACGGAGCCGGGTCTCGACCCCTGTGACTCCCCAGAAGCATTAAAGCCCAGTTCTGAGTGGCCCGCGGCCCTGGGGCGCATCAAATGCTTCTCAGCCACAGGCTAGGAACACTTCAAAAGTACGCGCACTGCCCCTTTACAAAACGGTGTGAGCTCTAAGTACATTGCCAGGAGACTTGCCCAACGTGCACAGAGCCTGAGAGCTAAGAGCCGCGGCAGGAGTTGGGAGAGCACGAACATGTGCGTGGCCGCAGTGGTGAGTGCATTGATGTACCGGCCAGAAGGGAGAAGCGGGCCAGCGCAGGGATGACAGTGTTACATGTACTGAGACAATCATCTACCAGGATGATGAAGATGATTCGAGGGTGGACATTTCACAAGACGATGATCCCAAACACACAGACAAGGAAAGAAAATAAATCTGATAGAATGGCCAAGCCGATCACCGGAGCTGAATCTAATAGAAATGTCTGGAAGGAACTAAAGCTCAGAGGTCATAGAAGGATCCATGGGATCTGCAGGATGTGAAGTGTTTGTGTGGAAGAATGGGACAAAACCACCTGAGCAATACAGGGACTAGGTCTCCATACAGGAGGCGGCTGCTGCTTCATCACCAACAAAGGCTTTTGTACATACAAAGTATTAAATACATTTCAGTAATGTGTTCAATACTTTTTCCATGTGTCATTTCACATTATTACACATAATTTATGGACATCTATGGTTTGATTTCTTTGCCTGTGAGATTTCTTTCTCTTTAGAGATAGATTTACTGGCTTTTCTTACACTCAGCTTTCCCAGGAACAGATATACCCAATACTAAATATTTTGCATAAAGTAGGACAATGAAAACCAAAAATGTAAAAAATATATAAATAGATTTATTAAATAAAAGTTCCATATAAAATGACATATAGCGCTCTGTGATACTTCATAGTATACTCTGTAGCTTGCAGTCAGCTCATACGTTTCATACACTCTTCTTTCTTGCATCTCTCATACTATATTGTGCTCATTCATTCTACCCGTGTCGCCCTCATCTGCCCCCTCCCTAGTAGTCTGGGGAGCCGCTCCCTTCTGCTGGATTCTTCTTAGGATGACTCTTCCTGTCGGAGGTAAGGTACTGGACACAGCCACTAGGTGGCGCCTAGATTTCAGGGCTCCATAACTTGTCCCATAAACAGCAGAGAACCTGGAAGAGAGAATTGCATTGTAAGTGATGGGTAACGTATAGCCATGTTGTTTCTATATGTGATGAGGTCATGTGATGCATTAAACATTATAGCATTTCCCTATAATTTGGTAACATGACTGAGTAGGTTTAAATAGGGCTTGACCTCCATGGGGGTAATTTAGCTTAATGGAAGACTTTTTTAGTACTGTATGCTAAAAGACTAGGGACAGCGATGGGGGTGACAATTGCCCCAAAAGTCTTTTTTTCTGGATCTCTCATTGTTCTTTATGAGCTTGTGCTAGATGTTTGAATCATAAAAAGGAATTAATTACAGGGAGTCACTTTAAGTAGGAATATAAATGGTTTTCTCACTATTTAATGCAGTGGAAATATTACTTTCTTGAAAACCATTTTCTGGCCCCATCATTGTTCCTAATAGGTTTGTGCAAATTACTTCCTTCGAATTTCATCACACAGGGAAAGGTTTACCATTGAACATACAGTACAAGGTTTTCTAATCGTATACAGAAATAGGGGTATGTTTGATTAAAGTGCTTTTAATAGTACCTATAACTGTTCCTAACAGTTTGTATTTAGCAACAATAGAGATGAACGAACCCCAACTGTAAAGTTTGGGGTTCGTACCCAACACTTAATTTATAGCGGTGAACCCCGAACATGGACTTCTCTCTGTAAGTAGTTTAGCTTAATGCTTGACTTCTTAAGAACTGTATATGTAATGTCTTGAGACAGTGATGGAGGTGATAGTATCCCAAAGGTTTTATATGGACCCATTACGGTTCCTAATAAGTTTGTGCCAGAGATATGGACTATAGAAAGGACTTCATTTCACATGTTATTTTACCAGGGAATATATAATAGTTTTCTAATCAATTACAGCAACTGAAAGTTGTTCTTTGCCCAAATGACCTTTCTCTGGGTCCATTGATGTTCTTAATGAGTTTGTACCAGAGATTTGTAATATAGAAAGGATTGCATCTCACAGGGGAATAACTTTACTATCGAATATATAAGGTTTTCTAATCCTTTACAGGAATGGGGTTTTGTTTGCATAAAGGGCCTTTGTTGGTGCCCATCGCTGTTCCTAATAGTTTGTATTTATTAACAATAGAGATGACTGAACCCAAACTGTAAAGTTCGGAGTTTGTACCAAACACTTATTGTCCGGTGGTGAACCCTGAAGCCGAACACAGACTTTTCTCTGTAAGTACTTTAGCTTAATGCTTGACTTCTTAAGAACTGTATGACTAATGTCTTGAGACAGTGAGGAGGAAATAATAGTCCCAAAGGCTTTTGTTGGACCCATTTTGCTCCTAATAGGTTTGTGCCAGAAATTTGGAAAGTAGAAAGGACTTCATTTCATATATGGTTCTTTGCTATGGAATATATAATCGTTTTCTAATCAATTATAGCAAAAGAAAGTTGTTTTTTGCCCAAAGGACCTCTCTGGGTTCATTAATGTTCTTAATGAGTTTGTGTTTGAGCTTTGTGAGATGGAAAGGATTTCACCTCCCAGGGTGTACATTAAAAAGTAATATTGTGATGCCGTGTTAGACAGAAAAATCCATGTAAATACTGATGCCTCAAAAATGACAAAAGTATTGTAGGAATGATGCCTTTATTGGCTAACCATAAAAATTGTATTTGCAGTTTTCAGAGCCCAATATCCCCTTCTTCAGACTAGATTACACATGAATGATTTTGTAATATAGCCTGACAAAGGAGCCATTGGGCTCTGAATGCTGAAAATATACTTTTTCTGGTTAGCCAATAAAGGTTTCACTCCTACAATACTTTTGTCATTTTTGGGACATCAGTATTTACATCGATCTCCCAGGGTGGATGTTTTACCATTGAACATATAATCGTTTAGAGAAATGGGGGTATTGTTGATTAAAGGGCCTTTGTTGGTACCTATTGCTGTTCCCAATTGTTTGTACTTATCAATAGAGATTAGCGGACAAGTGAAAGTTTGTGTCCGCTGGCTACGGCCCCACTTTAGAAGAGAAAACCAGTTCGGGACCTGGATCCAACCCAAACTTGACCCCAGACCCAGATCCTCATTGAAATGCAATGTGACCAGAACATTTCTGTTGAAAATTAATTCTATCTTGTCACAGTGTATATCTTTGGTTAGATACGAAATACGTCACCCTATCTGTTATAAGAATTGCCAACCTATACATTCAGTCAATATTAGAAGGTCAGTCATCTATGTTTGTGTTAGAGCCCTTACCTGTCGGATTGTGCCTGATGATGAACAAAAATGATCGATCCATGATGACCTCGAGAGGTGCCATTCTGGCCAAGAGAATTGCAGCTGAAAATAGAAAGCGATAATCAAATGTCTGTGATGTCCATCAGTCCCATATATTAGTAATGCAGCCATCGTTATCTCAAGTGGCTTAATATGCTGAGACACTGATTCACTTTCTGGGGGACAACAGTGGAATTGTAGGGGTGAGATGTAGGAAGAGCCACGACTGTACAGGTATCCTCATCGCTGCCCACCCTTAAGTTTATCCATCCTCAATCACTCTATAATCCCATATAAATCCCGTTATGTAAGAACAGTCACTTTCTTACCGGTGGCAGCCGATGCTTTCGTTCCACTCTCCGTCACCTCAACTTTGACTTTCTGGAAGGCTTCAGATACGTAGAGGGGTCTTTCAGCTACAACCAGAAAATGATTGGAATGAGAATGTTGGCAAACTAACAGAGAAGGTATCTACTTGTTTGGGAACCTCATTCCCTTTTCTTGCTGTATGGTGGCCATTACTTACTAGATAGTCGTCTGAAGTCAGCTTTATCTGTGGAGAACATGTCTGTGACTCCTAGACGTTCGAGAGGACTTTTTAGGTTGACTTCACTAATTAGAAAGAACCTGGGAACATAAGAAACAACATAATATGAGGTCATCTGACCATTGGGAAGGTCATTATCAATGTAACCCTACTATTTTGAACAAAACTAAGAACCAAGATGTTCAACAAGGATGTTCTTGGTTCCATACTAAAAGCATGAATTTGTATGACCATTGGGAAAGGTAAACAAGAGAAAGACTGTGGCACTCCAATATATAATGTGTATTGGTGCAGCGCTGAACACGGCACATTGCAACAGAAAGACAATGGCACTCAGATACTAAGATACCGTATGCTATTTTAAATATTGAACAAACAGCTATATAGCTAAGGAAATATACAAAAGGAGACACTTAGCTTATTAAATATGGCCATATCAATAGACGCCCCCTGTAGCCACATTGAGGCGTGTCTGATTACTGGGAGAGGTTCCTGACTCTTTCACTAGTCATTATGGCCACAAGGAATTATTTGCCCAAGGATTGTCTAAATCGCCCACAATTCTTTTCTTTATGTCTATGGTTTGTACTTACTTGGGCAAAACAAAAAGGCGTGTGGATCTCCTCATACTGTTTTTCCATTGGTTGATAAGTTCGGGAGTCAATATGTCTGTGATGGTGGATAGTGACACCCCTTTCTCATAAGGAGCAGCTATCAACATGCTGATCTCATCTCCTTCATAGGGCAGCTCAATGACGTCATAAGACACTCCCTCCGGGGTCTCGAGCTCACCTGCAGAAACATCAGTTGTAAACCTGTTAACTTACTGATCATGTTTTCCGATAATGCATAATGTAATTGTACTTGGAGGTTCCTTACTGTAGTTGTACTTGGCTGTGTTCTCCATCATTTCAACTTGCACCTGAGAACCATCAGGCCGGTAGAATGGCCTCTCATGGGTGTCTTTTGTTGGAAATGGGATGGCCCACTTTCCGTCAAAGTGAACAGCACTGAGGAGGACCAGACGGGTAAGGGGTGGAATGGAGTTACTTCCCAATAAGTCTTGGATCATACCTGGGCAATAGAAGACATAAATCCTAATGGTTAGTGGATCAGAAAAACAATGAAAGGAAGAAACCATGTAGTCAATGTATCTATTCATCCATTGCCTCAATTCTCATTCTCACCATCAGTCTGGTTCTCCACCCATTGGTTCAAGATGTCCTTGGCTTGCAAAGAGTCTGTAAAGTTGACCTGGGTCACGTGTCGTCTAAAGGTTGAGTAGAATCTCTGAAGAAAACCTTGGGTCAGCTCAAGATCCCGCTGAACAAAAAGTCCATCTGCTACGTGGATAGATTTGTTGTGTTCACTGGAGCCACAGATCTCCTCCCTCAGTTTACGGAGTAATATGGACACAACCCGTTCTGGAGAAAGAAATGGTCCATCATTTATGGAATGTTTACCGATCAACTATCAAGGAGAATATGGTGGTGGGATGTCTAAGTTAATACAATAGACTTTACATGATCTCTACTATTGGCAGTGATTATGGGACTCATTCCGTCACCCAGATTACCAAATGCTATGAAATACGGATACTACAAAGTTCCAAAGTTATGATCCTTGTTTCTTCACCCTGTTAGTCATTTTTTTACTTAATTTTTTAGATGAACTATGAAATCTTTCAGATTTGTACATATTTTTTCAATTACGCCCTACTCCATGAGTCAAACCTATTGTACATTCATGTCTTACCTGAATATCCATAATTAAGGACCTTCCGCACTTGTTCCATGGTCTTCCCGGATGTCCCATACTGTAGAATGTTCAAAGCCGAGGAGACGCCATAGGGCGAGAAACCTAAATTTTTATCCTTGTTCTCCTGCAGAATCTCCTTAAATAATCGAACTCCGAAACCGGCATCTTTCTCAGCAACATGGGTCATGGCTTTATGACGGAAAGCTAATACAGTCCATGAAAGCAGGACAAGTATAAGCAACCTGAGGGAAGGAGATATACAGATCAGTGTGCTTGTTGTGCTTAGCTTTATTTTCAAGTGGTACCGCAATGGGCATCTAAATATATTAAGGTACCCTACCTATGTGACAGAATACAGTAAAAAATATATATCAGCTAATGCTGGAAAAATTATGCCTAATTACTCAAATATTCTTCAATATTACCAAGTAGTAATTCCCAGCCATAGTCTATAAAAATAGCATAAGTTTACAATTGGCCTTAAACATGACCCCATTACTGTACCCATCATAAGAATCTTTAAAATGGTGATCATTTCACCAGAAAAGACACAGTTAATACCCTCGCATTTTATAGTGTGTATCTTTGGGTTCATGCCAAAATTTCTCTTAATATATTACAATTTGGCTATAAACTTAAACATTAAATATTGAAAAAGTCCAAAAATTTAACTATAGAACTAAACATAAAATTTTGAGAAAAAGGGAAAAATTTGACTATAAACATTTTCAAAAGGTCAAAACTTTGACTATAAGCCTAAACATAAAATGTTGCAAAAGAGCAAATACATTGATATAAAACTTAAACATAAAATACTGAAAAAGGGGAAAAAATTGACTATAAACTTAAACATAAAATTATAAAAAAGTGCAAATACATTGATATACTTGTTAAACCATTCATTATACTTCAGTCACATCCAAAATCTATCATCGGAGGCAAAATGTGGCTGTCAAATCTGCAACTTAAGGGCTTTAAAGGCTTCTTACATGTAGCAGTTATCTGAGGGCTAGGAAACCCAGCATAGCTTCAATGCAGTGAAAACAGAATTAAATGCAAAATTATGGTAGTATAATCTGATTAAAGTTTTAGACGGTATTTCTTCCTCTTACCGAGCTGTGACAGCCATTGTTCCTGGAGGTAGGGTCGGTGATGGTAGAGGTAAGGCTTGCTGACAGCTGTACAGTATTAGGCTCTCAGTAAGCTGCTGTGTGTACAGTCTGACCAGCCTGGAATTTATACCCAGCCCTGTGCCCCCCCCCCCCCCCCCCGAGGGGGTGTTTCCTAATACATGAAGGATCCTCGTGTTCAGTCTAGAAGTCCCAGATGTGAATAATAGCAGCAGCCTGCGGTGTATGACTCCTCACAATCCCATATTTAGCTATCTGTCAGTAATAGTGATGTCACCCGGAGACATCTATAGCCAGGGCAGCTATTCCTACCACCGAGATATTACTGGAAAGTCTTGAGAACAGTACATTGTGGTGGCCATGATAAAACCCAACAGGAAAAGGAATGTGGCGCTAGATAAATGCCAAATGCACCGTCCACATGATGCTAATTTAACACTTGACCTTATAGTATTATTTTTTCCTTTTTGCAAAATAATCTAAATTTATCACTTAAGTAGTTTTAGCATGAAGTCAATGCATTACTACTACTATAACTACAATCACTACTGCGACTACTGTGACTACTGCGACTACAACTACTGTGACTACTGCACTACAATCACTACTGCGACTAAACTACTGTGACACTACAACTACAATACTATGCACTACTGACAATGACAATACTGCGACTACTGTGACTACTACAACTACTGTTGACTACTGCAACTACAACTACTGTGACTACTGCAACTACAACTACTGTGACTACTACAACTACAATTACTACTGTGACTACTGCAACTACTACAACTACTGTGATTGCTATGACTACTGTGACTACTGCGACTACTGTGACTACTGCGATTATTACAACTACTGTGACTGCTATGACTACTGTGACTACTGTGACTACTGCGACTACTGCGACTATTACAACTACTGTGACTGCTATGACTACTGTGACTACTGCGACTACTACAATTACTGTGACCACTACGACTACTGTGACTACTATGACTACAATCTCTACTGCGACTACTGTGACTACTGCGACTATTACAACTACAACTACTGCGACTACTACGACTACTGTGACTAGTGTGACTACTTTGACTACTGCGACTAATGTGACTACTACGACTACTCTGACTACTGCGACTACTCTGACTACTACAACTACAATCACTACTGCGACTACTGTGACTACTGCGACCATTACAACTACTACAACTACTGTGAATAATACGACTACTGTGACTACTTTGACTAAAGTGACTACTGTGACTACTGTGACTAACTACAACTACTGTGACTACTACAACTACTGTGACTACTACAACTACTGTGACTACTATGACTACTATGACTACTACAACTACTGTGACTACTATGACTACTGTGACTACTGTGACTACTATGACTACTATGACTACTATGACTACTATGACTACTGTGACTACTGTGACTACTGTGACTACTGTGACTACTATGACTACTATGACTACTGTGACTACTGTGACTACTGTGACTACTGTGACTACTGTGACTACTGGGGGCGTTTCTTATCCTTCTGATGATGCAGATCTATGACTGCTACAACTACTTCAGCTAATATTACTACTGCGACTACTACAACTACTACAACTACTATGACTATTGCAACTACTACAACTATGACTACTGCGACTGTTATGACTACTACAACTACTGCAACTACGGTGACTAGTGTGACTACTATGACTACTACAACTACTACAACTGCTACGACAAATGTGACATCTATGACTACTACGACTACGACTACTACTATGAGTATGTGACTACAGCTGCTTCTACCCCCCCCCCTTACCGCTGATTATACTCATCCATCATCATACAGATAGATATTTTGTGATACAGAATGAACATATCGGGACACGACACTCATGTTGTGATACAGAACAATAATTCATAATTTTGTCATGCTGAATAGCAATTTATTTTAACAGAATAAACTACTTTAATGGAATATCATTTTTGTGACACCCATATGACTCACACAGGTAGGGGGTATTTTAAGTAAAATTGGTCATTTTTCTCCTTAACCCCTTCATTTCTGAAAAATGACAAAAAGTAGTTGAGATCCCAAGGAGACATCAATAAAAATGACTGAGAGAATGCCGCCCTTTATCATCCCAGTGTATACAGCGTGTCATATTCATATTGTACAGTATACTTAGGATACATTTTACTATATACTATTGTTATTATATGATTGTATTTTTGTTTATCTTCTAGTCACTGCATATTCCAGTGTATTCTGATGTATCATTTGTATTATTACTCTTATTTTTCATTATTATTGATTATATTATCCTCTAGTATACAGCACACGTGAGGAGACAAAATCAATGTTTATTACAAAGTCATTAAAACGCCTTAATCAGCAGAACGTCTACAAGACAAGGGAATCACTATGTGTTCCGGACTGTAGAACTCCCTGGTTCTTAGTCCTAACTGAATGACTGTCCTATTCTAGTATGGTCTGATGTCTTATTTTTATGTTTTTTTATTAAGCTGATCTATTTCAAGTGTTTACTTCTGTTAATGTTGATGATTATGGCTTACAGCCAATGGAAACCCAATGGTCATTATCTCAGAAAATTAAAGTAGGGAGGATAAAGGGTTAAACACTGCGCGGCCGTATTCCACCAGACATCAAAGGGTGAATTAATAAAATATTGATTTATTAGTCAACGTGTTTCAGGTCTCCCTGGCCTCTTCGTCAGGACAAATCAATATCATATCGCCATATTTCTGGGAGCCCTGAAACGCGTTGACTAATAAATCAATGTTATATTCACCCTTTGATGTCTGGTGGAATACGGCAGCGCAGTGTTTAACCCTTCATCCTCCCTACTTTCATTTTCTGAGATAATGACTTTTGGGTTTCCATTGGCTGTAATCCATAATCATCAACATTAACAGAAGTAAACACTTGAAATAGATCCCTCTGTGTGTAATGACTCTATATAGAATCATCAATATTAACAGAAATAAACACATGAAATAGATCCCTCTGTGTGTAATGACTCTATATAGTATATGTGTTTCTCTTTACGGCAGTGCGGTGTTTAACCCTTCATCCTCTTCATTTTATATTCGTCAATTGTTTAATATTCAGTCTATCTATCTATCTATCTATCTATCTATCTATCTATCTATCTATAAAACTAGAAAAAAGTACTCTGCAGCACTCAGCTACTACCAATTTTTCAAAAAACTCAAAATCTTATCTTTTTATTTCTGAAGTTCTTGGTACACACATTGGCCAATGTCTGTTTGCTCATCAACTGCGACAAAGTGACTTCAGGCATGATGAGTCCTACTCTGATATCCCTATCCTCCTTGTCCACCCCCCACTTTTCAGTGGGCAGACCCCATCTCAACCCTAGATCACCTGTAGTCAATGAGGGTGCAAATTGCAGCATATGTACATCATTGGTAGTAGCTGACTGCTGCAGAGAGATTTTTTCTAGTTATTTGATCCAGCGTCCCTGCTGGCACCAGTTCACATTAGTCTGTGAGTGCTGTGCAGTTTTTTTTTTCTGTTTTTTTTCTGGTTTGTTATCTATCTATCTATCTATCTATCTATCTATCTATCTATCTATCTATCTATCTATCTATCTATCATAGTAATTCTTGTACTTAGTACAGCAGATGATAATATAATCCCCGGTGGCCGCTCCTCGGCTCCACATGTGCGATCCATTACCTGACAGCCATACATTCCAGTATGGAGAGCTTTCTCCATGACTCATGTCAAACAAGTGACATCACGCCCCCGCACTGTATATATATATTGTCCCCGGCAGACATGACATCACCGCACTACGAGTAAACACATGATGTATACAGACTCCAGTATACAGAGACAGACATTACAGTTTATCTGTGTATCTGAGGAGTCTGCAGCGTCTACTCAACAGAAAACAATAGAAATATCCAGATTATCCAGACGGATGGGATGTAAATAGTGATGGAGGATAGAAACCACCTTCTGAGTGACTGTAGAACTG
>JARQOC010000004.1:20877856-20913250 GCA_033576535.1 Allobates femoralis
GTCAGTTCCTGTGCCTGGTAGGGTACTACAGAAGATTCATCAAGGGTTACACGAAAATAGCAGCACCCTTGCAAGATCTCCTGGTAGGCCAGTCCAAGAAGGGCAAGTGCAAAGGTCCTCCATTTGTTTGGGGCAAGGAACAAGAAGAGTCCTTCAAGCAGATGAAGGAAGCCCTCACAGGAGAAAAGATCTTGGCCTACCCTGACTACAACTCACCATTCCTGTTATACACCGATGCCAGCAACGTGGGATTGGGAGTTGTCTTGGCCCAGAAACAAAATGGTAAAGAGAAGGTCATTGCCTATGCCAGCAGGAAGCTCTGTCCTACAGAAAGGAATCCTGAGAACTACAGTTCCTTCAAGCTGGAACTCCTGGCCTTGATCTGGGAACAATTTAAGCATTACCTGGCGTCTGTGAAGTTCACCGCCTTCACGGATAACATTCCTCTTACACACCTGGAAACCGCGAAGTTGGGTGCAATGGAACAGCGCTAGATGGCCAGGTTGTCGAACTATCATTTCACCATCAAGTACCGGGCAGGTTATAAGAACGCCAATGCAGATGCCTTACCCAGAATGCCTCACTTACCTGATGAAGGAAAAGATGTAGATGAGCTGGAAGAGGTAGAGCTACCTACATTCCACCGTCACAGAGTATCTCAATGTCACCAGGCGTGCAGAAGACGTGGCGAGGTGAGCATCAACCCATTGCCTTACCATAAATGGAAAGAGACCCAAGACAGTGACCCGGCTATTAGTTAAGTCAAGGAGCTGATAGCTCAAGAGCATTCACGGCTTAACCCAGAGGCCCCTTCAGAAGCACGACATCTGTGGAATGAGAGAAGTAGACTGTTCACCTATCAAGGCAAGTTGTGTCAACGCTATGTTAATCCCAGAACACATGAGATGGTCTGCCAAATCGTGGTACCAAAGAAAGATGTCAAGATGGTGTTGGATGCCTACCACAACCAAGCAGGACACTTTGGATGGAAAATGCTCGAGATGTTGCTGAGAGATCGATTCTTTTGGGTTGGCATGAGAGGAAACATAGAAAGATGGTGTAAACATTGTGGACCATGCAACTTGAGAAGGAAGGATCATGAGAATCAAAGATCACCCTTACAGCCAATTGTGACCACACAACCACTTGAAATAGTAGCCTTAGATCACATGAAGCTAACTCCCAGCAGATCAGTTTACACCTATGCCTTAACCATGGTGAATCACTACTCAAGATTTCTGGTAGTAGCTAGAGTAAAAGACTTAACTGCGGAGACATTAGCAAAAACCTTTCAAACCTATTTCTGTAGCCCGCACGGTTACCCAGAATGAATATTGACTGATCAAGGTTCGTCTTTTGAAGCAGATATATTTCAAGAGTTTTGTCATCTCTACGGATGTAAAAAGATCAGAACCACACCTTACCATCCTCAAACCAACGGTATGTGTGAGAAAATGAATAACATTGTCATAGATATGCTGAACACTTTGTCTTTAGAAGAAGGGAACTAATGGCCAGAGAAGTTACTTTACTTAGTAGACATGTATAATAACATATCTGTAAGTTCCGCCAATTGCACACCAGCATACCTCATGAGAGCAAGACCCGGAAGATTGCCTGTAGATCTTGAAATGGGAATCGTAGTACCAGAAGCAGAATCATCTGAAAAAGATTGGGATTCTAACCCCTAAGAACAATATAGAATGGTACAAGCCTGTGTAGCAAACAGATTGGAACAGACAAAAGAAAAACAAGAAAGGAATTACAATAAGAGTGCTCAAACTGAACCTCTAAACACCAGGAGAGATGGTACTCCAAGTGAAAGAGAAGAACCCATAAGCTAGATGATCAATGGGAACAACAACCCTATACCGTGTTACAGTCCAACTTTAACAACAGTAAAACTTGCATCATCAGCAAAGATGGAGGAAAAACAATTGCTACAATTTCCAGAGACCACCTCAAAATGTGTCCAGAGCAATTAAGACCTCAAGAAGAAGAAATACCTTGTAAAATCCCTGAAGAAGAAAAGAAAGAAAAGGTAATACATACAGTACTAGGAGACTTTTCTGAAAACTGGCCTCAATGTGAAGGAACAGTAATACTACCTGTAATCCACTTCTTCCAACCAGTTGAAGAACAGAGAAGACAAGAAGACCCTGTCCAGATCCAGGAAGAATCACCTGTTGTAGCAGAACCTGAGGACCCTGCAATCGGTGCATCTGTCTGTCCTGTAGTGAGACTAAAGGTACTGTCACACGCTTCAACGTTGAAACAATGTCGGCAACTATCTCGGGTGTGCGCGGTCATTGCCGACATCGTTGATGAGATGTCACACGTATAGATATCGTGGACAACTCAGCAACGATGTTGTGAGCAGGGATCGTTCGCAAACCCCGCGAACGATCCCTGCTCACTGCTGTGAATGGGTGAAGTCGGCCGTGACATCGCTATTGCGGCGTCACACCGAATGATGCCGCAGGTTGTTTAACTTGAAGTTGACAGGGTTTCCTGCATGCAGGAAAACCTGTCAACTCCGACTTGAACAGCCATCGTTTTTGAATCGTGCGTTTACATGCAACGTCCCAACAACAATGTCGTTTCAACATCGTTCCTGACGTCACTTTTGAACGATGTCAGGAACGATGTTGAAAGGTGTAATGGGGCCTTAAGGTCTACCCAAATTACATACACTTCCACACGTCACATAGTGTTGAGTACACAACCTGGGGCACCAGAACTACGTAGGTCTTGTCGTAGTAACCAAGGTCAACCCTCATCCAGGTATGGAGATTGGGAATAAGTGTAAAATGATACAAAGGAAGCAGTGTAAATATGAAAATGCGTACATTAACTGTGAATATTATTGTATAGAAGGGTGGAGGAACTGGGCCCATCCCCATGCACATTTAGTTAGGAAAAGAAAGTGCCTGGGGTGGAGAGGAGGTACCAGGTCTCCTAAGCCGAGATGCTCATATGGAAAATGTTTATTTGGTGTGTTTAAATTGTGGACTTGAAAGACTTTAACCCGTTAACCTGCTTACAGAGACTATACTGTGCAGACTCTAATATTTTCCCTGGATTTCCCCATTTTATTAATATGGACCAAAGTCACAGGACTGGTTGTGACAACAAACGTTTTACAGCCTGCTGTGGATGAACTAGCACCGCATGGACTCCACCCACTTGGTTTTTGTAAATTTTTCCCTTTTAAAACTCGGTTATTGTACATATTATTGTTATTATTATTGTTGAATGTAAAAATTGTTTTAACAGTCCAGGAGTACTGAAGTTAACTAGGGGAAATTGTGGCACCCTGCTCTAACAGGAAGCCACAGTACAACCTAGTGCATGGAGGGATTTCCACAACAGGTAACCTACACACTCAACACCTTCCACCCCAGGCCTGTAGGGGGAGCTGCACTTGCTGCCCTTAAGCAAGATCCCCTATAAATACTGGTGTCGGGGAAGGAGTTAGGCAGTGCAGTTCCGGAGAGGACTGTGAAAAGTTAGTCCGTGCAGTACGGAGTAGTACTGTGAAGACAACCTGGTGCCAGAGCCACACTAGGCCCTAACCAGAGGACAGTCTAGCCAGAGTGAGGTACCCGAGAGTGAGATTCGGAGGCAAGGCTAGAGAGAAGGAAGTAGAATTGGGGGCAGAGGAGTCATACCGGCTCACCCCATGGAAGCAACCCAGACACCGGAGTCCGAGTCTGCTAAGGAGCATTTAGCCCAGCAGAAGAACACCGGTCCGACCAAGGAGACTTCGGTTTTCCCGGTCACCTCTAACCACAAACCAAACAAAGAGCCAGGACCCACAGAAAATCCCCAGAGGTAGCGGCAATCCGGAGAAGGTCCTTACTCAAGCTTAGAGTTACAGAGGAAGAGAAAATTGCAGGAGGCCAGGCCAGGTTCTATACAGGTCAGGGCTTCACCACAAGTAAAAGAAGGGACAAGGAGGCCTTACAAATCACTCGCTGTGGAAATCCTGAAGTGCATCCCGACCACCTGGTGTGTACCCTGGACAATGCCGGTTTGTCATCAGTAAAAGTACGGAAAAATACTACTCCCAGTGTGTGTGTCCGTTCTTACAGCCCTGATCCTGTCCAGCACAGAGACTGTAACTACCTCCCGCCTGCAGAGTCTTATCCCTGTGCCAACTCCTATCTGTACATCACTGCCCCGGGGACCCGCTTCGCCTATGGGGAGCTACACCATCAGGCTGCTCATACAACATCCCCCGAGGTCTTCAGCAGTGCTGGCGCCATCACCAGACTCCATAGGTAGCGTCACGGCATCTACAATCAAATCCCTGTAAATACCCCCCTTTTTAAAGCGACCCCCAGGGCACGGTCGCCGGCAACAACCGCCTTTGACATCACCAGGATCCAATGCCCGGGATCCGAGTATCCCAAGCCTTGGGGCGGGTCAGGTGCAGGATAATAACACTGGGGTACAGGATAATGACATTGGGGTACAGGATAATGACACTGGGGTACAGGATAATGACACTGGGGTACAGCATAATGACACTGGGGTACAGGGTAATGACACTCTGGGCACAGGATAATGACACTGGGGGTACAGGATAATGACACTGACACTGACACTGGGGGTACAGGGTTATGACACTGGGTACAGGATAATAACACTGGGGGGGTACAGGATAATGACACTGGGGGGGTACAGGATAATGACACTGGGGGTACAGGATAATGACACTGACACTGACACTAGGGGTACAGGGTAATGACACTGACACTAGGGTACAGGGTAATGACACTGGGGGTACAGGATAATGACACTGACACTGACACTGGGGGTACAGGTAATGACACTGGGGTACAGGATAATAACACTGGGGGGTACAGGATAATGACACTGGGGGGTACAGGATAATGACACTGGGGTACAGGATAATGACACTGACACTGACACTAGGGTACAGGGTAATGACACTGACACTAGGGGTACAGGGTAATGACACTGGGGGTACAGGATAATGACACTGACACTGACACTGGGGGTACAGGGTAATGACACTGGGGTACAGGATAATAACACTGGGGGGTACAGGATAATGACACTGGGGGGTACAGGATAATGACACTGGGGTACAGGATAATGACACTGGGGGTACAGGATAATGACACTGACACTGACACTAGGGTACAGGGTAATGACACTGACACTAGGGGTACAGGTAATGACACTGAGGGTACAGGATAATGACACTGGGGGTACAGGATAATGACACTGACACTGGGGTACAGGATAATGACACTAACACTGGGGTACAGGATAATGACACTAACACTGGGGTACATGATAATGACACTGGGGGTACAGGATAATGGCACTGACACTGGGGTACAGGACTTGGACATCTGTGTTCAGTTTCCATGCTCCATCCTGGGTTGGGTTTGGACGGTGTACAGTGAACCCTCTGTGAGACATTTTGCACACATGTGAGAGGTCTGTGTGGGTTTCTGTTTGTCTCCTTCTCCATAACACGCTCTATAAATAATCATGTCCATGTTTCCATCATCCCCAGGGTGAGAGCAGCCTGAGAACGGGCGGGAGAGAGTAGCACATGGGTGTGATCTGTATATACAGTATATATATATATAATATGGGACCAGTACAGGTGTGTGTCCAATATCCAAGGGTGCAATCCCCTGACAATACTATGACATTGGGTGAGTGCTGTATACGAGGGATAGATGGATGAGCCCTCATTGTGCAGTGTTCATTTTAGGACAGAATCATTTATCAGAGTCATTTATCAGGTATCAGACAGTGTATTTCTGATGTATGAAGTTGATATATGACCATGTCCTATAATGGACAGTGTACTGCAGCTGTTTTGTGAGGTTTCTACATGAGTACACCCCACCTTCACACTTGGTGATTGTACGACTGACCGGAAACCTCAGCACTGAGGACCTTGTAAAAGAAAAAAATAGCTAATATCAATTGTAACAATGAAAAAAAGGCAATTTGTAGCAAATGTGAATGTGATACATTTCTTGCACAATAGAAAAAGGATAAATAAAGATGTGATCAGTCCAAACAATGGCGGTAGATCAGTGACCCCGGCCCCTGAGTAGGGGAAGACGTCACACATGTAGGATGGGCAGGAGATGTCATTATACTCATTACATGGATGATCCCATTACAGACCATAATCCGCTCATTGTTATATGATTAGGATGTCTTATTACATCAGGAGAGAGAGCCCAGAAAGTGACTGACGCCATCAGACGCCGGAGTGACAGGAGGAACCAGAACAACATTCTCATACACTACATGTGTCACACCGACATCCCACCCAGTCAACTCCTAAAATAATCCCACATCTATCTATCTATCTATCTATCTATCTATCTATCTATCTATCTATCTATCTATCTATCTTTCTATCTATCTATCTATCTATGTATCTATTTCTATATATCTATCTATCTAAAAATAGAAAAAAATTGTGAGCAGCGGTTCTTTGTTTAGCATATGCTCAGTGCTTTGCAGTCCTTAGGGTGGCAATCAACCACCATCCCCAGACATGTAATTGCAAAATAAAGGCTGCAGCACACAAAAATGAGATGATTTTAGCCTTTATTGGCTTCCTAAGGCATTGGGCTGGAAGAAGGTCAATATTTGACCGAAATGTCACTAATCCAATGCCTTAGGAAGCCAATAAAGGCTAAAATCATCTCATTTTTGTGTGCTGCAGCCTTTATTTTGCAATTACATATCTATCTATCTAAAAGAGAAAAAAACTGCACAGCACTCACAGACAATGTGAACTGGTGCCAGCAGGGACGCTGGATCAAAATACTAGATAAAAACTCTCTGCAGCACTCAGCTACTACCAGTGGTGTACATATGCTAACAAGCTAAATATATATGAGAAAAAAGTTAAAAACTTACGTTTTTTCAAAAAACTCAAAATTCTTATATTTTTTTGAAAAAACGTAAGTTTTTAAATTTTTTCTATATATATTTAGCTTGTTAGCATATGTACACCACTGGTAGTAGCTGAGTGCTGCAGAGAGTTTTTATCTAGTATTTTGATCCAGCGTCCCTGCTGGCACCAGTTCACATTGTCTGTGAGTGCTGTGCAGTTTTTTTCTCTTTTGTATCGTGTGTAGTGGCTGGCTCCATTTCTGCAAGGTGCACCCTCGTTGCCTACAGGTGATCTAGGGTCTAGATGGTGTCCGCCCACTTAGTAGTGGGGTCGGGTGGACAAGGAGGACTTGGGTGTCAGCGTTAGGACTCATCGTGCCTGAAGTCACTTTGTCGCAGTTGACGAGCAAACAGACATTGGCCAATGTGTGTACTAAGAACTTCAGATTTTAAAAAAAATATAAGAATTTTGAGTTTTTTGAAAAAACGTAAGTTTTTTAATTTTTTCTCATATATATTTAGCTTGTTAGCATATGTACATCATTGGTAGTAGCTGAGTGCTGCAGAGAACTTTTATCTAGTATCTATCTATCTATCTATCTATCTACAGTATCTATCTATCTATCTACAGTACATATTTATCTTTCTATCTTCTATCTATCCCTCTATCCTCTCTCTATCCATCTATCCCTCTATCCTCTCTCTATCCATCTATCCCTCTATCCTCTCTCTATCCATCTATCCCTCTATCTATCTATCTATCTATCTATCATCACCTGTCTCTCATTCTCCCCTCTTCATCCTTTCTTTCTTCCTCTTTCCTCACATTACGCACACGTGATTTCTGTTGCTGACAGCAGGGTGCTCACATCTCATCATCTCCAGTAATCCCGATGACCATTCTTATTTGATAAGATTTTGTAATGATGTTGCGGGATGGACAGACAGTCTCTCCAGGGTCACTAGAGGGTCAGGATATCCTGTGTGATAATAGAAAGTTACCTAAGTGTTGTGTCAGCGGGCCAAACTCTGTGACCTCACATTATCAGAAATGGAAATTGAGAAAATTTTCATGGAATGAATCAGTCAGTGGTTAAACAGACATCACATGTGGAGAATACTGTCCAGAGGCTGAAAGGGAATCCAAACTCAAGAAGAACCGATACCTGATGCACCACCTTCATGGCCGGGGAGATAGAAGAACCTGTGACAGATCTCCCCACCAGGAGCCTTCCTGTACTAATTCTCCAAGACCAAGGTCTATGTAGAACTGCTCGTTCTGCACGTTCTACAGATAGCTGTTTCTTGTAGTATTTTCCAAGGTAGATAGGTCTCTTTCCCTTTCTGAAGATTCATTATTTAGCATTCCAAATTGATGTACTGTCCTTCAATGTCCCATCTATTCCACCATGTGTTCCATCATTGAACTGTTCCACCATCTATTCCACCATATGTTCCATCATCAAACTGTTCCACCATCTATTCCACCATTGAACTATTCCACCATCTATTCCACCATTGAACTATTCCACCATCTATTCCACCATTGAACTATTCCACCATCTATTCCACCATTGAACTGTTCCACCATCTATTCCATTATCTGTTCCATCATTGAACTATTCCACCATCTATTCCACCATCTTTCCACCATTGAACTGTTCCATCATCTATTCCACCATCTGTTCCAC
The DNA here is from genome assembly GCA_033576535.1 of Allobates femoralis. Classification (NCBI taxonomy): domain Eukaryota; kingdom Metazoa; phylum Chordata; class Amphibia; order Anura; family Aromobatidae; genus Allobates; species Allobates femoralis. Next base: position 20,886,454 of record JARQOC010000004.1, read on the forward strand.
CATTAAACTGTTCCATCATCTATTCCACCATCTGTCCCACCAGTGAACTGATCCACCATCTATTCCACCATCTGTCCCATCATTGAACTGATCCACCATCTGTTCCACCATCTCTTCCACTGATGAACTGTTCCACCATCTGTCCAATCATTGAACTGATCCATTATCAGTTCCATCATTGCACTGTTCCATCATCTATTCCACCATCTGTTCCATCATTGAACTGTTCCATCATCTATTCCACCATCGGTTCCACCATTGAACTGTTCCACCATCCATTCAATCATTTGTTCCACCATTGAACTGTTCCACTATCTATTTGACCATCTATTCCACCATCTGTCCCAGCAGTGAACTGATCCACCATCTGTTCCACCATCTGTCCCATCATTCAACTGATCCATTATCAGTTCCACCATTGAACTGTTCCATCATCTATTCCCCCATCTGTCCCAGCAGTGAACTGATCCACCATCTGTTCCACCATCTGTCCCATCATTCAACTGATCCATTATCTGTTTCACCATTGAACTGTTTCACCATCTATTCCATCATGCAGTTTTTTTCTCTAAAAATTGAACATGTCATAATGTTTGTTTGCTCGTTGGATGTAACCTGAGGTCGATTCATTGGCTATCTATCATAGAGCACCCACAAAGGCATTTACTTTTCCCAATTGTTGCTATTTAATTTCACTACGTCTACTGATCACAATTATTTCAGTTACCAGCCACAATCCAGCGCTGTTTACCGATAAGAAGTCTTCGGTTCTCCGCAAGATGCCCATTCTGTAGAATAACAGGTCTGGATTTATGCCCTTCTTTATTGTCTTTTATCTTGACCCTGGCCTTGTCTTTAGCCAAGCCTTTAACTTCACCTTATTTTTGCCTCTTTGGTATCTTTCCTCTTAGTGTACCGTCACACCAGGACACCTAGCCGGCGACGCATAGGATCGCGCACGTTTTTTGGCGCACCGCCAGTGTCGCCATCGCGTGTTTACACGCGGTGATACTTCCGGCGACGCACTGACGATGTTACAGGCGGCATCGCCATTGGGTTGTCTACAAACCCTAGCAGTGATCCTCTAACCTGGGAGCCTATGGCCTGTAACATCGGCGATCACCATGTTCCATGGGGCGATGTCTACACATAGCCTGAGAGTGCTCGCCTGGTTTCAGAGCAGTGCTGGGAAACCAGGCGACCACTCAGAGGCGATATTTCGTCTCATTATCGCCCTTTTACACCAGGCTGTCACCGATGATAGGCCACGCCCCTGCATCGCCTATGTAATCGGCGGCTCTACGTCCTGATGTGGCGGTACTCTGAGGGTACCGTCACACCAGGTGACATCGCCGGTGATTTCGCAGCCGACGCAGGGGCGTGGCCTATCGGCGAGTTGCCCCGTGTAACGCGGCAATTTTGCTCCGAAAAATCGGCCGAGAGTGGCAGCCTAGTCTCTCAGCACTGCTCTGAAACCAGGCGACCACTCTCAGGCGATGTGTAGACATCGCCCCATGTAACATGGCGATTGGCGATGTTACAGGTGATGGGAGCCATAGGCTCCCATGTTACAGGATCACCGCTGGGGTTTGTAGACACCCCAATGGTGATGCCGCCTGTAACATCGCCAGTGCGTCGCCGAAGGTATCGCCGCATGTAAACACGCGACGGCAACGCTGGCGGAGTGCCAAAAACGTGCGCGCTCCCGCGCGTCACCGGCGATATCTCCGGCGAAGTCACATGATGTAATGGTACCCTTAGTTTTGACCTCTAAATAATATTTTTGCTGTATCTTTGTCTTCTTCGGTTGACTGCTTTCTCAGTGCCAGCCCTCAACTTTGACTCTGGTAGTCATCGAATTCCCTTGTGAAGGTGTTGGTGAGATTTTTTAGATGCCATACTTCATCTTGTTCAGGACTAAGCAACATTGTGGCTGAGTGCTATGATGTTTATTGTTTTTTTTGGCACCACCACCCCAAGTGTAGGCCAATCTTTTTTTGCCCAATGTTCATGTTTGGTACTACAATCCCAAAGGCATAAAAAGCAAAGATACTCTGTGCAGCCACTTCGTTGTCCAAGAAGAGAATGAGCAGTCTACACAAATCACCTATTGATTGATGTTCTTGGTAATTTATCCAAGACTAAAGGGATGGTCTTGTACTCATCTTTCACCACGGTGGAGTGACTAACAGGAATAGAACCATATTTGTTGCCGTTATTACTTTACACAATATGTTTTGAAGTGTTGATGAACATTCACTTGGGCTTGTACTGAAAGACCAATTGTCTCCAGGAATAGATTTATGATGTCGCTGTAGAATACTAAGTTATTGTCTTCAGAAGAGGATGGTAGTGAATCCTTCTCTCTCCTTCAATAAAATGTAATTTTCCTTCCTGGATGAAGTTCATTCTTTTTCCAGAAGACTCCTTGGAAAAGATATCCCATCATTCAGTGACAGGCTGGGCCGGGGGGCAGGGATGCATTTGTTCCCCGGGCCGGTCAATTTGCAGCATTTCAGGGCGGACAGGTGCATTTTTAACGACATTGCCAACTTAATTCAGATAATCTGCCTCCAGAACTAATTAAAATAAAAAAGTGTGAGACATGTAATGACTGACAGTCCGCTCTCCTGATCCACATGGCTCGTATCTACTGTACATGCTCCCTTTCATTTACAATAAGCTCTGGGGGCAGATTCTGATGGAGATCTATGTCCGGCCCATAGATCTTAGCAGATCATTTACATATTAAGAAAAACTTGGATTTCTCCTGAATAAATCATTGGATCGAAGATCCAACAAATTTAAGCCTTTTCACATCCATTTTAAACAGATCAGAGAAAGGGGAAGAAAATGATTTTGAAATCCAGCACCAAAAAAAGGAAAAATTCAATTAAAAAAACTATTTTATTAAAGAAACTCCATTAAAAAGAGACAGAAAAAGCCATTCAAAATGGATACCTGTAACCTTACACATTTTAGACTGACCTTATAAATTAGGACTAGTGTCAATCCAAACCCATAAGGTTACATGTATCCTCATTATATACTGAATGACTTTTTCTATCTCTTTTTAATGGAGTGGTCACGGGTGACTATAGCAGACGAGGAGAATTGTAGCAGGATGGCAGTGATGGGCAAAGGTAATCTGGATAGCTAGTCTGACCTTGTTGACTGAGGTTCCCTAGCACACCCTGTTAACAGAATTACCTCTATAGGTGAGGATGTCTGGGCCACCACTCTTGCCCTGCTCTTGACCAGTCCTAGGCTATAACCGCTCACCCCCTCCCAGGACCAGGATAGTTACAGCAACTTCACACAAGGATTGAGATAAGAACAGCAACTCAAATGGAAAGACAGCTTCTGAAAACTCCAGCAGAAACTGCACACAGCATAAAGGTGAGGATGTCTGGGCCATCACTTTTGCCCTGCTCCTGACCAGCTCTGTGCAAACAACCTCTCACCTCCACCCATGGATTGGGAAAAAAACAGCAATAACTTTCCACAAGATGAATCTCTCAAAGGAAAAGACTTCAACAGAACTGCGCAACATCCAAACAACACATGGTCAGAGTAGCGACTGAACTCTTTCAACGACACCAGGTGATGGGTCATGGGTCATTACTTAAAGACTTGGGGAGTAGACAACTGCATCACCTGACACACAATGCCAGCAGCAACTAGTACTTTCAGAGCCACAGCCAGTTAATACCATGGCAGCTAATACTGTAGAGCTACAGCCACTGATATTAACCCCTAACCCTTTACCAACCTATGATGTAGGAGGACATCATGGGCCAGTTACCGAGGTTTGATGTGAGCCCTTGCGCGGAGCTCACATCAAACACCTGACATCTCAGCTGATCTCATCAGCTGACATGTAGGGCTTCCAGCACTGATCGGATCCGGGATCCAATTGGTGCTGTTAACCCTTTGGATCCCTCCATCAATCACTGACAGCCTTATGGGGCTGTGTAAAATCAAGAATTAATTGTGAAATAAAGTTTTAAAAATATGAGAAAAAAAAAACCTGAACGTTCAAATCACCCCCCTTCGCCCCTATTCAAAATAAAAGTATTAAAAAAACACATATTTGGTATAGTCGCATTCAGAATCGCCCGATCTATCAATATATAAAATCAACTAATGAGAGTGTAATGTAACAGAAAAAAGGTCCAAACGCCAAAAATACGCTTTTTTGGTCACCGCAACATTGCAATAACAGGCGATCAAAACTGCGCATCCACCCAAATATGGTATCATTACAAACGTTAGCTCAAGATGCAAAAAATAATAATCGCACAGCCCCAGATCTCGAAAAATGAGGACGCTAAAGAGCGCAGAACAAGGCGCGAAAAATGAGATTCTTTTTTTTTTTTAAGCTTCTGAATTTTTTTTCACCACTTAGATACCAGTAAAGGTATACATGTTGGGTGTCTACGAACTTGTACCGGCTCGAGGAATCATATCGACACGTCAGTGTTACCATATAGAAAACATGGCGACTAAAAAACCCAAAAAACAAACGTAATTGCACTTTTTTTGCATTTTGTTTCCCATTTTTCTGTACACTGTATGGTAAAATAAATGATTGCATCTGAAAGTCCCTTGGTTCCGTTACTTCCAGCATTGATGACCCAGGCACTGACTTCACAGTTATCCCTGACACCGGAAGGGTGAGCTGATATATTTTTCCCTTCATTCTTTTAACCCTTTCATGACCCGTGAATTTTTCATTTTTCATTTTCGTTTTTTGCTCCCCTGCTTCCAAGAGCCACAACTTTTTTATTTCTCCATCAATATAGACACATTACAGCTTGTTTTTTGTGGGACAAGTTGTACTTTCATATGCAATTATTTATTTTACCATATAGTGTACAGGAAAATTGCAAAAAAATTCTAAATGCAGTGAAATTGCAAAAAAAAAGTGCAATAACACCTTCGTTATTTTGGGGTATTTTGGTCGCCATGTTCTCTATATGGTAAAACCAACATGACGGGGTGATGCCTCAGGTCAGTACGAGTTTGTAGACACCCAACATGTATAGCTTTATTGGTATCTAGGTGGTGAAACAAAATTCAGAAGTTTGAAAAAAAAAAAACGGACTTTTTGCGCCATGTTCTGCGACCCGTATCGTCCTCATTTTTAGGGATCTGGGGCTGTGATGGCTTATTTTTTGCGTCTTGAGCTAACGTTGCTAATGATACCATTTTTGGGGGGATCCGCAGAGTTTTGATCGCCCGTTATTGCATTTTATAGCAATGTTGCGGCGACCAAAAAAACTGAATTTTGGCGTTTGGACCATTTTTTCCGTTACACAGTTTACGGCTCTCATTAACGGATTTAATACGATGATAGATCGGGCGATATCAAACATGTGTATTTTTTTTTTATACTTTTATTGTATTAGGGGGAAAAGGGGGGTGATTTGACCTTTTATATATTTTTTTTACAGATTTTTAAAAGATTTATTTTTTCATTGATTCTTATTTCTACACTGCCCCTTTAAGAGGCACATTGCTGCACAGTCCGATCGCTTCTGGGAGATACAGATGAGCTGCAGCCGGAGCTCACATCAAACACACCCTTACCGGCCCATGACATCCCTCCTACGTCATAGGTCGGGAAGGGGTTAAACAGATCAGGTTGAGGAACCTCTAAATACAGATTTAGAAAGTCTACGAAAACCATTCCAATGTTTTGTACATAATTGTGTAACTAAAGCGATTGTCATTTTTATGCTGTTGTGGGTTATAGGAAAGGAAGTAGGCGAAACGTTGCGAAACAAAGGTCATCATACACAAGAAACAAAAATATGGGTCATGTAAATACATAAATTCCCATTCAAATAAAGCTTCTTATGACCTCCTGATCCTACAATAGAGCTCCTTTATAGAATGGGCTAAAATTTTATAGATTCAGACAAATCTAAGAAATGAGAGCTGTTGCAGTCTACCCAATGCAATTCTCTGAATAACCCCACAAACAGTTAAATACCAAGGCACCAGGGCTGTGTATCCTTTCTCTTGCAGTCTTTCACATATCTCCATTTCTGATCTTTTCATTGATCATCGTTATGCTCTACAATCCCATCTTCCGAATCGTGGGGAAGAAAATGGTGTGTCACGGTCCGCGCTGCCAAATAACATCCACTCCGAAAAATAATGCACTTGAAGATGGAACTTCAAAGTAACGTTTTTATTGCTTCCTACGCGTTTCGGTGCCCTCCTGGCACCTTCCTCAGGGATAGTATCCCTGAGGAAGGTGCCAGGAGGGCACCGAAACGCGTAGGAAGCAATAAAAACGTTACTTTGAAGTTCCATCTTCAAGTGCATTATTTTTCGGAGTGGATGTTATTTGGCAGCGCGGACCGTGACACACCATTTTCTTCCCCACGATTCGGCATATCTCCACATATGAGTGGACGGTGGAAGTCCTGCAGCAGCCATCCAGAAATAAATCACTAAATACGCCTTCAAGCCGGTTGTGGGTTACACAACTGCTCCAGGTGAGTGGATCCCTTTTTCACCACTTTACTCCTAGTGCCATAGTGATAGGGCACTATTGCGCCTCTTGTTCCCCCTCCTTCTTTTATTTTATACAATCCCATCTTGTCCTTCAGGTTTATTACTGGCTATCCTGGTGTGATGAACTTAGTCAGGACCTGCAGCTCTCTGGCGCCCTCTTATCCTGTGGGCCAAACAAGGTATAGACAGGGGATAAGCAAAGAGCCGCAGCTGCTTTAATTTATGTTGTCTATTGTGACCCGTGATGTGACGGGATGTATAACACCACCAGTTCCACCAGTACCTGCCTTCCAATCACCATCAGGTACACAATATCATGTAAGTACAAAATTATGCTGCCACCACTGACCTCTTGAAAGGTGGATTGGAAACCCGTTTGGTAACGTGAATTTGCGGGAAGGATGTGGTTCATATCTTTGGCTTGGAAGCGCCCAACTCAAAGATATCTGCATCATGTTTTTCCTCGTGATTTTACGTGTTGTTTGATACCCAACATGGTGTGTTTGTGATCTGCGGCTGATCAGAAATTTGTTTCCCAGGTTTCTGATATTCTTTCGAGAACGTGAAAAGGTGCTCTGAGCTCCGCAAGTCATCCACGCTACAAAAATCCAGTTTATGTATTTGTGACATTAATGTGTATTGTTAAATTTGACGATGAGTGTTTGTTGCTGAAGAACAAAAGATTCTACCATGTGGGTTCTAAACTCAGCTATTATGACTCGGCCGGGTTGTACAGTGTTGGCCAAAAGTATTGACACCCCTGCAATTCTGTCAGATAATACTCAGTTTCTTCCTGAAAATGATTGCAATCACAAATTCTTTGGTATTATTATCTTCATTTAATTTGTCTTCAATGAAAAAACACAAAAGAGAATGAAGCAAAAAGCAAAACATTGATCATTTCACACAAAACTCCAAAAATGGGCCGGACAAAAGTATTGGCACCCTCAGCCTAATACTTGGTTGCACAACCTTTAGCCAAAATAACTGCGATACAACCGCTTCCGGTAACCATCAATGAGTTTCTTACAATGCTCTGCTGGAATTTTAGACCATTCTTCTTTGGCAAACTGCTCCAGGTCCCTGATATTTGAAGGGCGCCTTTTCCAAACTGCCATTTTTAGATCTCTCCACAGGTGTTCTATGGGATTCAGGTCTGGACTCATTGCTGCCACCTTAGAAGTCTCCAGTGTCTTCTCTCAAACCATTTTCTAGAGCTTTTTGAAGTGTGTTTTGGGTCATTGTTCTGCTGGAAGACCCATGACCTCTGAGGGAGACCCAGCTTTCTCACACTGGGCCCTACATTATGCTGCAAAATTTGTTGGTAGTCTTCAGACTTCATAATGCCATGCACACGGTCAAGCAGTCCAGTGCCAGAGGCAGCAAAGCAACTCCAAAACATCAGGGAACCTCCGCCATGTTTGACTGTAGGGACCGTGTTCTTTTCTTTGAATGACTCTTTTTTTCTCCTGTAAACTCTATGTTGATGCCTTTGCCCATAAAGCTCTACTTTTCTCTCATCTGACCAGAGAACATTATTCCAAAACGTTTTAGGCTTTCTCAGGTAAGTTTTGGCAAACTCCAGCCTGGCTTTTTTATGTCTCGGGGTAAGGAGTGGGGTCTTCCTGGGTATCCTACCATACAGTCCATTTTCATTCAGACGCTGACGGATAGTACGGGTTGACACTGTTGTACCCTCGGACTGCAGGGCAGCTTGAACTTGTTTAGATGTTAGTCGTGGTTCTTTATCCACCATCCGCACAATCTTGCGTTGAAATCTCTTGTCAATTTTCTTTTCCGTTTACATCTAGGGAGATTAGCCACAGTGCCATGGGCTTTAAACTTCTTGATGACACTGCGCACGGTAGACACAGGAACATTCAGGTCCTTGGAGATGGACTTGTAGCCTTGAGATTGCTCATGCTTCCTCACAATTTGACTTCTCAAGTCCTCAGACAGTTCTTTGGTCTTCTTTCTTTTCTCCATGCTCAATGTGGTACACACAAGGACACAGCACAAAGGTTGAGTCAACTTTAATCCATGTCAACTGGCTGCAAGTGTGATTTAGTTATTGCTAACACCTGTTAGGTGCCACAGGTAAGTTACAGGTGCTGTTAATTACACAAATTAGAGAAGCATTACATGATTTTTCTAACAGTGCCAATACTTTTGTCCACCCCCTTTTTTATGTTTGGTGTGGAATTATATCCAATTTGGCTTTAGGACAATTCTTTTTGTGTTTTTTTCATTGAAGACAAATTAAATGAAGATAATAATACCAAAGAATTTGTGATTACAATCATTTTCAGGAAGAAACTTGAGTATTATCTGACAGAATTGCAGGGGTGTCAATACTTTTGGCCACAACTGTAAATACCTGACAGGGGAGGGGGAGGAGTGTGTTTCTAGAAACCAGAAGGGTGGAGAAGTGTGTTAGCTCTGCTGTGTCTCTAAAACAATGACAGCAATTCATATTTACCTGACTCCTGGTATTGGCTCCTAGCTCGTGTTCTGATTTTCAGATCCAGTCCTTGGCTAAATTCTTGTCTTGCTATTGTGCGCTTATCTCCAAATGGTGTCTGTTCTTGGACTTCAAGAGGGAATCTGTGTGTGACAAAAGGGGATAATTTGAAATTTCCTTAGACTTTGCAGTCTCGTCAAGCCAGTGCTGAACCAATGGTGGCTTTCAGGAACCAATTCTCCATTGAGAATACACATAATATAGAAAATGTCCTGATGTTTGCAGCTACCCAGATTCCCACAGATTTGGCCCCCGGCACAGGGACAAATAGCTATTTTGCAATCTTTAATATTTTCAAAAAGGAAGGCTTGGTCAGCTCAACAATTGAGGCAAAGTGGATATACTTGGTCCCGAGAAGCGCACGGATCTGCCAGAGCAGCTTCTATTTGATCAAACTGAAAACAAAAAATCTCCCAAGTCCCTTTAAAACTTCATATTTATTGAATATTTAAAAATTCTGTATTAATAAAGCAAAGTCTGTGTCGGTAATACCCTACACATTTCAGCCGACGCCCTTACTGATTGGCGTCATAGCCATTGGCCGAAATGCGTAGGTTGCTATCGATGCGGAATTTGAAGTATTACTATGGAATTTTTAATTATTTAATAAATATGAAGTATTATAAGGATTTGGAAGATTTGAAGCGCTAGATTTCCATTTTTGTGTTGTCTATAATAATGCAAAATCCCGGAGTCACATCTGATTTTGATTCGAGTGTTGGATCTAAATCGTAAATATAAGTCTATGGGTGTGTGAAAAAAAAATTGGACAGCCTTCAGATGTCATCTGATTCTCATGGACTGACAGATAGGAGAGAGTGTCAAAACTTTTGTTTTTATATACAGGAAGGACTGATGAAAATTGGACCAAACTTATGAAATTTGGATGACATTCTGATGGAAAATGCTAATAAACTTACCGTAATCTGGTTTTCTTATACATGAAAAAAAAGCTGATGTGAATAAGGCCTTACTCTGATGGCATATCTACACTTCACTTAGAACAAGGTTTTCTGCCTTCCTTCATGTTGTATGCAGTGTGAATTCCAGCATACAGCTAAACCTTCTCTGCATCCCAAGTAAACAGACTTGTCATTCTATGATGTATTGGTCAACAGTGAGTGAATTGATTGATTGGTAAAACTTGAAAAAATACAAACAATAATAGTACACAATACAGAGGATCATACACTAAAATGGAGGATTACATGTAAACACATACATTCCTAACAGACATAATCCTTATCTAAAAATGATTGCTATATAATCTAACAAGTGATTTTACAGCATAAGATACACACAGACAAGAGTATAACCCTCACCAGATATACTTCTGCAACAATGATGGGGTTTCTAAAAGCACACAGGAGCAGGACAATACATGTGCTCTGCATGAAATCCTGGCTCATTCTGATTTAAAATGGCTGCTGTTTACCCTTAGGGACTGGCCCACAATGCACTGGGCTCTTAAAGGAGAAGACACCTAGATATGTAGTTATTACTGCCAGTTGGTGCTAATCAAATGAAACAACACAAGATAACATGTCACATTACACATGTTATAACTAAGTGGTAAACTTAGTATTGCTTTCTCCTACTGAGTCTAAATGGGCAGAACACAAGGAATTGGTGGCTACCCTACTATAATGCATATGGTCATCTTCAGGGGTTCCTACGATTTCCAAAAACTATAAGCAAATTGAAAGTGCTTACATTTTTGGATGAGTTGTCCCTATTTTCTCAAATTGTTAGAAGATGCCAACGACATTTATGATTCTTCTTTAACCAGAAGTTTAATATTCCATATTCCATGTCAGAAATGTAATAGTATAGCAGGACCAATCTATTAAGCTGAATGGCTTCATCATGATTTGTAAGAGAAACTAGAGCTAGCCCTCTTAAAACTACATCTGATTCCTGTTCAGCTGCGGCCCCCTGGTGTGAACAGGTAATATAAATGTGTTTTCTGTTGGAGAGTTGACAGAACGTCTGAGCAAGGGCATCGGAGTTAACACTTTTCACCGCTGATTGGAGAACTCTTCCTCTGTTCAAACATCTGACAGTAGACAAGGTGGCACCAGATTCCAGTTTTATATATTGGAGTATTTGTGACAGGTTTAGGTCCTATAGTTATGGGAGACACATTTTCAAAATTGTGATCCCAAGGGGAATGAAGTGCATGTTCTTGCATTGCTGTGCAATATGTGCATTAGACCCAAATAAATATTCACTAGATGGATGAGTTTGTACGTGCCATGTTTCCTACTATCTTACACCTGGGACCTCCAGAGAGGCAGATATCCTGAAGATTGAGGATCCCAGATTTATTAGCACCCGAACCACATCACATTGACTGACAATCGTCTGAGGTCATGAGGGAAGGTATGTGGGAGTGACTGATATCTAAAAAATACAGATTCTGAATTATGGTCCTTGTGCAATGATGGAAGATATAGCTCACTGTAGGATTGTCCCATATTTCAATCAGAGAAATAAAAGAATTGTGCCATCCCTGTGACCACAGGTCTAGTGCTTGCTATGATGATACACACACTCACACACAGGTAACGGAAAAGGCAAAATAAACTCTACATGCAGAAGATGTGCCCACATCCAACTGGTCCCTGTACAGACTAGTAAGACCATAGCCGCACAAACAACAAAAAATCCTTGGACCTGAATCCCTTAAAAGCCTTGAGAGGTTTCCTGTACCTCCTGAAGGACCAGCGAGGAGGCCACCACGCACTGCTACAAGTGGAAAGGAGAGGAAAAACCCAGTGAGAAAACATTCGTTTAATATGAAAGGAATATGTGCTGGGAAAGAAAACAACTCCCATCAGGCTCTCAAGCAGTGTTTATCAAAAGGAAAACCCCTAAGCTTAAAGGCTGAAACTCTTTGAAACAAGTCCATCTAGAGGTATAGCCAGCAAGGAAGTGCAGGGAAAGGTGAACATATATAACCTAAACCAGGATATGATAGGGTAGACAAAAACTGGAAAATTAGAAACACCTGGAGAGGAGTGAACCAAGAAGGGAGAACAAAGACAATAGGAACTTTCGGACAAGGAAGAAAATGCAGTAGCTCAACAGACAGAGGAACTGAGCATGCAACAACAGGTCACTGGGTTTAATGCCCAAATTGACCCATGACAGCACTCTTCTTTAGTTTTTTTCCTTTCATTTTATGTGGCTGCATATATACTATATTGTCTTTTCGCCTTTGTAATATCTCTTGTATGTTTTTATCAACACTGCCTACTTTTCAGATTAAATTATATCAATAATTTCATTCCTCTTGTTCTGTAAACCGCATCCCTGAAGCCAAATTACCAGTATCGGGTGTCCAATTGGCCTGCATAAATGACTGATGGTGGCAGCTAGTTTTTCTAGGGTGATAACGGAGATTGGCAGTGACCATACCCAATTGTGTATATACTATGAAATTGCCCAATAATCAGCCTAGAAGCAAAAAAAGCTGCCTCCTCACCCCACAATAGTCAGTCAATTGAGTTTTGTCCTGATGACTGGAGGCAGCAGGAAGCCAATTGGTGATAGCTGAGGAAAATCTGCGGATCATCCCGGCTGCACAATGATTTTCCAACAAGCCCAGTTAGGGGTTCATTGGCTAATATCAAGAGTAAGGATAGAGATTTGTTGTGGATCTCCAAGATGGCAAAGTTTAGCAGAGTAATACCCCAACCGCACAACCAACAACTTTACCTCGAACCTGACTCCCTTAAAAACCTTGTGTGGTTTCTGGTACCACCTTAACGACCTGAGAGAAGGCCACCATGCACTGCTACAAGGGGAAAGGAAAAACCCAGTGAGGAAACATTCATCTAAGGTTAAAGGAATATGTGCTGGGAAGGAAAGTAATCCAACTCAAAGCTGACAGCTCCTAAGCTGAAGGGCTGGAACTCCTTGAAATAAGTCCACCTAGCGGTATAGCCAGCAAGGAAGTGCAGGGAAAGGTGAACATATATAACTCAACCTAGGATATGGTAGAGTATAAAACTAACATCATGGTTGCGACTACACAGGTATGGATGACTATAATCTCGAGATGTGATTGAGTTGACCATCTTCCGAGAAAATTTGGAGAAAGTTTCTAAACATTGGAAAACCTGATCCCGCTTCCTGTCCTGGGATGCTCATACTCCTGACGTATTTCTCCGTCAACTGAGCCTGGGAGACCTCTATTTCATAATTCTTACTATTTTTACTTCTCCGCCGGTTATGAAGCACATTCCATGCGGCTCATAAAACTTTATACATTGAAGTTGCCAACATTTTTTCAGGCTCCGTCTGCGCTGACTGGCCTTGTAGTCAAATCTCCGGTCGTCTCGACACCTTGGACATTTTCGTTATCTCTACCCTTCACTCCACATTTCACATCCTTGACCTTTATTTCCCTTTGGGTCAATTGATTCATTTACTATTACCAGACAACGTCTAATTCTAAAAGTTTCCATAATTTGGTAATTTGTCAGGTGTCTCCCACTCACAGGCTTTCCATGTTGATGTCTCCCCCATAACATCTTATCTTCTTCCCTCCTTGATGATGGTTCAGTGTCTGAGCTGTTGAAAACTTAACTCCTCATAGACCTTCTTGGAGTCCACAATGAAAATATTTGGCATTGGGTCCATATGCTTCAATGAAGCCTTTCACAGGAGAAATGCCTCAGGTCAAACATTAACACATAGTGTAATAGTGTATGTACATATATATATATATACAGTGTATATATATATATGTATATATATATATATACCGTATATATATATATATATATATATATATATATAAAATCTTGTAGACGATTGATTTGCAAAGTCAGATGCTGTCAAGGCGCAGTATTATAGTACGTAGGATTATTGTAGTTATATTCTCGTACATAGGAGCAGTATTATAGTAGTTATATTCTTGTACATAGGAGCAGTATTATAGTAGTTATATTCTTGTATATAGGAGCAGTATTATAGTAGTTATATTCTTGTACATAGGAGCAGTATTATAGTAGTTATAATCTTGTACATAGGAGCAGTATTATAGTAGTTATATTCTTATACATAGGAGTAGTATTATATTATAGTAGTTATATTCTTGTACATAGGGGCAGTATTATAGTAGTTATATTCTTGTACATAGGAGCAGTATTATAGTAGTTATATTCTTGTACATAGGAGCAGTATTATAGTAGTTATATTCTTATACATAGGAGCAGTATTATAGTAGTGATAATCTTGTACATAGGAGCAGTATTATAGTAGTTATATTCTTATACATAGGAGTAGTATTATAGTAGTTATATTCTTGTACATAGGGGCAGTATTATAGTAGTTATATTCTTGTACATAGGAGCAGTATTATAGTAGTTATATTCTTGTACATAGGAGCAGTATTATAGTAGTTATATTCTTGTACATAGGGGCAGTATTATAGTAGTTATATTCTTGTACATAGGGGCAGTAATATAGTAGTTATATTCTTGTATATTGGGGCAGTATTATAGTAGTTATATTCTTGTACATAGGAGCAGTATTATAGTAGTTATATTCTTGTATATAGGAGCAGTATTATAGTAGTTATATTCTTGTACATAGGGGGAGGATTATAGTAGTTATATTCTTGTACATAGGAGCAGTATTATAGTAGTTATATTCTTGTATATAGGAGCAGTATTATAGTAGTTATATTCTTGTATATAGGAGCAGTATTATAGTAGTTATATTCTTGTACATAGGGGCAGTATTATAGTAGGTATATTCTTGTACATAGGAGCAGTATTATAGTAGTTATAATTCTTGTACATAGGAGCAGTATTATAGTAGTTATATTCTTGTACATAGGGGCAGTATTATAGTAGTTATATTCTTGTATATAGGAGCAGTATTATAGTAGTTATATTCTTGTACATAGGAGCAGTATTATAGTAGTTATATTCTTGTACATAGGGGCAGTAATATAGTAGTTATATTCTTGTATATTGGGGCAGTATTATAGTAGTTATATTCTTGTACATAGGAGCAGTATTATAGTAGTTATATTCTTGTACATAGGGGCAGTATTATAGCAGTTATATTCTTGTATATAGGGGCAGTATTATAGTAGTTTATATTCTAGTACATAGGAGCAGTAATATAGTAGTTATATTCTTGTATATTGGGGCAGTATTATAGTAGTTATATTCTTGTACATAGGGGCAGTATTATAGTAGTTATATTCTTGTATATTCTTGTATATAAGGGCAGCATTATAGTAGTTATATTCTTATACATAGGAGCAGTATTATAGTAGTTATATTCTTGTACATAGGAGCAGTATTATAGTAGTTATATTCTTGTACATAGGAGCAGTATTATAGTAGTTATATTCTTGTATATAGGACAGTATTATAGTAGTTATATTCTTGTATATAGGAGCAGTATTATAGTAGTTATATATTCTTGTACATAGGGGCAGTATTATAGTAGTTATATTCTTGTACATAGGAGCAGTATTATAGTAGTTATATTCTTGTATATAGGAGCAGTATTATAGTAGTTATATTCTTGTAATATAGGAGCAGTATTATAGTAGTTATATTCTTGTATATAGGAGCAGTATTATAGTAGTTATATTCTTGTACATAGGAGCAGTATTATAGTAGTTATATTCTTGTATATATGGTCAGTATTATAGTAGTTATATTCTTGTACTTAGGAGCAGTGACGTAACTTCAGGCCCAGGGCCCGATGCTAATAATTTCAACGGTAGCTCCCAATTATTGGAAATCTTTAATAGTATTAGTCTTCTTCTATAGGCAAAGGGACTTTGGGCCCCCCTAGGCTGCAGGCCGGGTGAGATCGCAACCCCTGCACCTATTGTAGTTACGCCCATGCTAGGGGCAGTATTATAGTAGTTATATTCTTGTACATAGGGGCAGTATTATAGTAGTTATATTCTTGTATATAGGGGCAGTATTATAGTATTATATTCTTGTATATAGGACAGTATTATAGTAGTTATATTCTTGAATAGGAGCAGTATTATAAGTAGTTATATTCTTGTACATAAGGAGCAGATTATATAGTTATATTCTTATACATAGGAGCAGTATTAATAGTAGTTATATTCTTGTACATAGGAGCAGTATTATAGTAGTTATATTCTTGTACATAGGGCAGTATTATAGTAGTTATATTCTTGTAATAGGAGCAGTATTATAGTAGTTATATTCTTGTAATATAGGAGCAGTATTATAGTAGTTATATTCTTGTACATAGGGGCAGTATTATAGTAGTTATATTCTTGTACATAGGAGCAGTATTATAGTAGTTATATTCTTGTACATAGGAGCAGTATTATAGTAGTTATATTCTTGTATATAGGAGCAGTATTATAGTAGTTATATTCTTGTATATAGGACAGTATTATAGTAGTTATATTCTTGTACATAGGAGCAGTATTATAGTAGTTATATTCTTGTAATAGGTCAGTATTATAGTAGTTATATTCTTGTACTAGGAGCAGATTGTACGTATATTCTTTCAGCCAGGCGAGCATAATATTAAGTAAGCTTCCTAATTAGGAAATATTATAATAGTATATTCTTTAATAGAGCATAAGTAGTTATTTTGGTCACCATAGGCTGCAGTGATGGTGATATTCTGTCAAGACTGCACTATATGTAGTTATCATTCTTGTATAGGGCAGTATTATAGTAGTTATATTCTTGTACATAGGAGCAGTATTATAGTAGTTATATTCTTGTATATAGGGCAGTATTATAGTAGTTTATATTCTTGTATATAGGAGCAGTATTATAGTAGTTATATTCTTGTATATAGGGCAGTATTATAGTAGTTATATTCTTGTACATAGGAGCAGTATTATATAGTTATATTCTTGTACATAGGAGCAGTATAATATAGTTATATTCTTGTACATAGGAGCAGTATTATAGTAGTTATATTCTTGTACATAGGGGCAGTATAATAGTAGTTATATTCTTGTACATAGGAGCAGTATTATAGTAGTTATATTCTTGAATATAGGAGCAGTATTATAGTAGTTATATTCTTGTACATAGGGGCAAGTATTATAGTAGTTATATTCTTGTATATAGGAGCAGCATTATAGTAGTTATATTCTTGTACATACCAGCATATTATAGTGGTTATATTCTTGTACATAGGCAGTATTATAGTAGTTATATTCTTGTAGATAGGAGCAGTATTATAGTAGTTATATTTATTGTATATAGGGGCAGTATTATAGTAGTTATATTCTTGTACATAGGAGCAGTATTATAGTAGTTATATTCTTGTATATAGGGGCAGTATTAATAGTAGTTATATTCTTGTAGATAGGAGCAGTATTATAGTAGTTTATATTCTTGTACATAGGAGCAGTATTATAGTAGTTATATTCTTGTACATAGGAGGCAGTACTATATAGTTATATTCTTATATATAGGGGCATATTATAGTAGTTATATTCTTGTACATAGGAGCAGTATTATAGTAGTTATATTCTTGTACATAGGGGCAGTATTATAGTAGTTATATTCTTGTGCATAGGAGCAGTATTATAGTAGTTATATTCTTGTATATAGGAGCAGTATTATAGTAGTTATAATCTTGTACATAGGAGCAGTATTATAGTAGTTATATTCTTATTCATAGGAGTAGTATTATAGTAGTTATATTCTTGTATATAGGGCAGTATTATAGTAGTTATATTCTTGTATATAGGAGTAGTATTAGGGTAGTTATATTCTTGTACATAGGAGCAGTATTATAGTAGTTATATTCTTGTATATAGGGCAGTATTATAGTAGTTATATTCTTGCACATAGGAGCAGTATTATAATAGTTATATTCTTGTATATAGGGGCAGTATTATAGTAGCTATATTCTTGTACATAGGAGCAGTATTATAGTAGTTATATTCTTGTATATAGGAGCAGTATTATAGTAGTTATATTCTTGTATATAGGAGCAGTATTATAGTAGTTATATTTTGTACATAGGGCAGTATTATAGTAGGTATATTCTTGTACATAGGAGCAGTATTATAGTAGTTATATTCTTGTATATATGGTCAGTATTATAGTAGTTATATTCTTGTACTTAGGAGCAGTGGCGTAACTTCAGGCCCAGGTGCCCCGATGCAATAGCTTCAACGGAGCTCCCAATTATTGGAAATCTTTAATAGTATTAGTCTTCTTCTATAGGCCAAAGGGACTTTTGGGGCCCCCCTAAGCTGCAGGGCCCGGGTGAGATCGCAACCCCTGCACCTATTGTAGTTACGCCCCTGCTTAAGGGCAGTATTATAGTAGTTATATTCTTGTACATAGGGGGCAGTATTATAGTAGTTATATTCTTGTATATAGGGGCAGTATCATAGTAGTTATATTCTTGTATATAGGAGCAGTATTATAGTAGTTATATTCTTGTATATAGGAGCAGCATTATAGTAGTTATATTCTTGTACATACCAGCAGTATTATAGTGGTTATATTCTTGTACATAGGAGCAGTATTATAGTAGTTATATTCTTGTACATAGGGGCAGTATTATAGTAGTTGTATTCTTGTACATAGGAGCAGTATTATAGTAGTTATATTCTTGTATATTGGGGCAGTATTATAGTACGGTAGTTATATTCTTGCACATAGGGGACAGTATTATAGTAGTTACATTCTTGTACATAGGAGCAGTATTATAGTAGTTATATTCTTGTGCATAGGGGCAGTATTATAGTAGTTATACTCTTGTACAATAGGGGCAGTATTATAGTAGTTATATTCTTGTACATAGGGGCAGTATTATAGTAGTTATATTCTTGTACATAGGAGCAGTATTATAGTAGTTATATTCTTGTACATAGGAGCAGTATTATAGTAGTTATATTCTTATACATAGGAGCAGTATTATAGTAGTGATAATCTTGTACATAGGAGCAGTATTATAGTAGTTATATTCTTATACATAGGAGTAGTATTATAGTAGTTATATTCTTGTACATAGGGCAGTATTATAGTAGTTATATTCTTGTACATAGGAGCAGTATTATAGTAGTTATATTCTTGTACATAGGAGCAGTATTATAGTAGTTATATTCTTGTACATAGGGGCAGTATTATAGTAGTTATATTCTTGTACATAGGGGCAGTAATATAGTAGTTATATTCTTGTATATTGGGGCAGTATTATAGTAGTTATATTCTTGTACATAGGAGCAGTATTATAGTAGTTATATTCTTGTATATAGGAGCAGTATTATAGTAGTTATATTCTTGTACATAGGGGGAGGATTATAGTAGTTATATTCTTGTACATAGGAGCAGTATTATAGTAGTTATATTCTTGTATATAGGAGCAGTATTATAGTAGTTATATTCTTGTATATAGGAGCAGTATTATAGTAGTTATATTCTTGTACATAGGGGCAGTATTATAGTAGGTATATTCTTGTACATAGGAGCAGTATTATAGTAGTTATATTCTTGTACATAGGAGCAGTATTATAGTAGTTATATTCTTGTACATAGGGCAGTATTATAGTAGTTATATTCTTGTACATAGGGGCAGTAATATAGTAGTTATATTCTTGTATATTGGGGCAGTATTATAGTAGTTATATTCTTGTACATAGGAGCAGTATTATAGTAGTTATATTCTTGTACATAGGGGCAGTATTATAGCAGTTATATTCTTGTATATAGGGGCAGTATTATAGTAGTTATATTCTAGTACATAGGAGCAGTAATATAGTAGTTATATTCTTGTATATTGGGGCAGTATTATAGTAGTTATATTCTTGTACATAGGGGCAGTATTATAGTAGTTATATTCTTGTATATAGGGACAGTATTATAGTAGTTATATTCTTGCACATAGGAGCAGTATTATAATAGTTATATTCTTGTATATAAGGGCAGCATTATAGTAGTTATATTCTTATACATAGGAGCAGTATTATAGTAGTTATATTCTTGTACATAGGAGCAGTATTATAGTAGTTATATTCTTGTACATAGGAGCAGTATTATAGTAGTTATATTCTTGTATATAGGAGCAGTATTATAGTAGTTATATTCTTGTATATAGGAGCAGTATTATAGTAGTTATATTCTTGTACATAGGGGCAGTATTATAGTAGTTATATTCTTGTACATAGGAGCAGTATTATAGTAGTTATATTCTTGTATATAGGAGCAGTATTATAGTAGTTATATTCTTGTATATAGGAGCAGTATTATAGTAGTTATATTCTTGTATATAGGAGCAGTATTATAGTAGTTATATTCTTGTACATAGGAGCAGTATTATAGTAGTTATATTCTTGTATATATGGTCAGTATTATAGTAGTTATATTCTTGTACTTAGGAGCAGTGACGTAACTTCAGGCCCAGGGGCCCCGATGCAATAATTTCAACGGAGCTCCCAATTATTGGAAATCTTTAATAGTATTAGTCTTCTTCTATAGGCCAAAGGGACTTTTGGGGCCCCCCTAGGCTGCAGGGCCCGGGTGAGATCGCAACCCCTGCACCTATTGTAGTTACGCCCCTGCTTAGGGCAGTATTATAGTAGTTATATTCTTGTACATAGGGGCAGTATTATAGTAGTTATATTCTTGTATATAGGAGCAGCATTATAGTAGTTATATTCTTGTACATAGGGGCAGTATTATAGTAGTTGTATTCTTGTACATAGGAGCAGTATTATAGTAGTTATATTCTTGTATATTGGGGCAGTATGATAGTACGGTAGTTATATTCTTGCACATAGGGGACAGTATTATAGTAGTTACATTCTTGTACATAGGAGCAGTATTATAGTAGTTATATTCTTGTGCATAGGGGCAGTATTATAGTAGTTATACTCTTGTACATAGGGGCAGTATTATAGTAGTTATATTCTTGTACATAGGGGCAGTATTATAGTAGTTATATTCTTGTACATAGGAGCAGTATTATAGTAGTTATATTCTTGTACATAGGGGCAGTATTATAGTAGTTATATTCTAGTACATAGGAGCAGTAATATAGTAGTTATATTCTTGTACATAGGGGCAGTATTATAGTAGTTATATTCTTGTACATAGGGGCAGTATTATAATAGTTATATTCTTGTATATAGGAGCAGTATTATAGTAGTTATATTCTTGTACATAGGAGCAGTATTATAGTAGTTATATTCTTGTACATAGGAGCAGTAATATAGTAGTTATATTCTTGTACGTAGGGGCAGTATTATAGTAGTTATATTCTTGTACATAGGGGCAGTATTATAATAGTTATATCCTTGTATATAGGAGCAGTATTATAGTAGTTATATTCTTGTACATAGGAGCTGTATTATAGTAGTTATATTCTTGTACATAGGAGCAGTATTATAGTAGTTATATTCTTGTACATAGGGGCAGTATTATAGTAGTTATATTCTTGTACATAGGAACAGTATTATAATAGTTATATTCTTGTATATAGGAGCAGTATTATAGTAGTTATATTCTTGTACATAGGGGCAGTATTATAGTAGGTATATTCTTGTACATAGGAGCAGTATTATAGTAGTTATATTCTTGTATATATGGTCAGTATTATAGTAGTTATATTCTTGTACTTAGGAGCAGTGGCGTAACTTCAGGCCCAGGTGCCCCGATGCAATAGCTTCAACGGAGCTCCCAATTATTGGAAATCTTTAATAGTATTAGTCTTCTTCTATAGGCCAAAGGGACTTTTGGGGCCCCCCTAAGCTGCAGGGCCCGGGTGAGATCGCAACCCCTGCACCTATTGTAGTTACGCCCCTGCTTAAGGGCAGTATTATAGTAGTTATATTCTTGTACATAGGGGCAGTATTATAGTAGTTATATTCTTGTATATAGGAGCAGTCATTATAGTAGTTATATTCTTGTATATAGGAGCAGTATTATAGTAGTTTATTCTTGTAATAGGAGCAGTATTATAGTAGTTATATTCTTGTATATAGTATGCAGTATTATAGTAGTTATATTCTTGTACATAGGGAGCAGTATTATAGTAGTTAATTCTTGTACATAGGAGCAGTATTATAGTAGTTATATTCTTGTACATAGGGGCAGTATTATAGTAGTTTATATCTTGTACATAGGGCAGTATTATAGTAGTTATATTCTTGTACTTTGGGCAGTATTATAGTACGTAGTTATATTCTTGACATAGGGACAGTATTATAGTAGTTAATTCTTGTACATAGGGCAGTATTATAGTAGTTATATTCTTGTCATAGGGCAGTATTATAGTAGTTATATTCTTGTACATAGGGGCAGTATTATAGTAGTTATATTCTTGTACATAGGGGCAGTATTATATAGTTATATTCTTGTACATAGGAGCAGTATTATAGTAGTTATATTCTTGTACATAGGGCAGTATTATAGTAGTTATATTCTAGTACATAGGAGCAGTAATATAGTAGTTATATTCTTGTACATAGGGGCAGTATTATAGTAGTTATATTCTTGTACATAGGGCAGTATTATAGTAGTTATATTCTTGTATATAGGAGCAGTATTATAGTAGTTATATTCTTGTATATAGGAGCAGTATTATAGTAGTTATATTCTTGTACATAGGGCAGTATTATAGTAGTTATATTCTTGTACATAGGAGCAGTATTATAGTAGTTATATTCTTGTATATAGGCAGTATTATAGTAGTTATATTCTTGTATACTAGGAGCATTGTATATTAGTTATATTCTTGTACATAGGAGCAGTATTATAGAAATCTTAATATATTATCTTTAATAGGAGCATATTAAGTAGTTATATTCTTGTATATATGGTCAGTATTATAGTAGTTATATTCTTGTACTTAGGAGCAGTGGCGTAACTTCAGGCCCAGGTGCCCCGATGCAATACTTCAACGGAGCTCCCAATTATTGGAAATCTTTAATAGTATTAGTCTTCTTCTATAGGCCAAAGGGACTTTTGGGGCCCCCCTAAGCTGCAGGGCCCGGGTGAGATCGCAACCCCTGCACCTATTGTAGTTACGCCCCTGCTTAAGGGCAGTATTATAGTAGTTATATTCTTGTACATAGGGGCAGTATTATAGTAGTTATATTCTTGTATATAGGGGCAGTATTATAGTAGTTATATTCTTGTATATAGGAGCAGTATTATAGTAGTTATTATTCTTGTATATAGGGGCAGTATTATAGTAGTTATATTCTTGTAATAGGAGCAGTATTATACGTAGTTATATTCTTGTACATAGGAGCAGTATTATAGTAGTTATATTCTTGTACATAGGAGCAGTATTAATAGTAGTTATATTCTTGTACATAGGGCAGTATTATAGTAGTTATATTCTTGTACATAGGAGCAGTATTATAGTAGTTATATTCTTGTACATAGGGGCAGTATTATAGTAGTTATATTCTTGTAATAGGAGCAGATTATAGTAGTTATATTCTTGTACATAGGGGCAGTATTATAGTAGTTTATTCTTGTACATAGGAGCAGTATTATAGTAGTTATATTCTTGTACATAGGGGCAGTATTATAGTAGTTATATTCTTGTACATAGGGGCAGTATTATAGTAGTTATATTCTTGTACATAGGAGCAGTATTATAGTAGTTATATTCTTGTACATAGGGGCAGTATTATAGTAGTTATATTCTTGTACATAGGGGCAGTATTATAGCAGTTTATATTCTTGTATATAGGAGCAGTATTATAGTAGTTATATTCTTGTACATAGGAGCAGTATTATAGTAGTTATATTCTTGTACATAGGAGCAGTATTATAGTAGTTATATTTTTGTACATAGGGGCAGTATTATAGTAGTTATAGTCTTGTACATAGAGGTAGTATTATAGGAGTTTTATTACTGGGGACAGCTTTCATTTACTAATGTTTATCTTGTCTAATTACCATAGAAAGATTTTTGAAAGTTTTGTATTATAGTCAGTGCAGCGTCATTGTATAGTGATATAATTCCATTGTTGTAATCTGCACAGCTATGTCTGGGAGCTGAGATTCCTCTGCAGGAGCAGACACTGTGCAGAGCAGTGAGTGAGTGCAGCCGTCATCCGGCGGTATGGCAGCAGTTAGGTGCGGCGGATGGTTTATGTTTTTACTGGCCTGGATTTATTTTGATAAATTAGTAATGTGTCGCCTGAGGCTGAGTTATGCAACAACATTAATTAGACAAAGCAGAAGGCTAAGCAACAATGATTGAGAGATAAAAGTCTAGAGATGAGGGCGCGCTACAAACAAATAGGAGTAGTATTATAATAGTTATATTCTTGTACATAGGGACAGTATTATAGTAGTTATATTCTTGTATATAGGGGCAGTATTATAGTAGTTATATTCTTGTACATAGGAGCAGTATTATAGTAGTTATATTCTTGTATATAGGAGCAGTATTATAGTAGTTATATTCTTGTACATAGGAGCAGTATTATAGTAGTTATATTCTTGTATATAGGAGCAGTATTATAGTAGTTATATTCTTGTACATAGGAGCTGTATCATAGTAGTTATATTCTTGTATATAAGGGCAGTATTATAGTAGTTATATTCTTGTATATAGGAGCAGTAATATAGTAGTTATATTCTTGTACATAGGGGCAGTATTATAGTAGTTATATTCTTGTACATAGGAGCAGTAATATAGTAGTTATTTTCTTGTATATAGGGGCAGTATTATAGTAGTTATATTCTTGTATATAGCAGCAGTAATATAGTAGTTATATTCTTGTACATAGGGGCAGTATTATAGTAGTTATATTCTTGTATATAGGAGCAGTATTATAGTAGTTATATTCTTGTACATAGGTGCAGTATTATAGTAGTTATATTCTTGTACATAGGGGGCAGTATTATAGTAGTTATATTCTTGTATATAGGGGCAGTATTCTAGTAGTTATATTCTTGTACATAGGAGCAGTATTATAGTAGTTATATTCTTGTACATAGGAGCAGTATTATAGTAGTTATATTCTTGTATATAGGGCAGTATTATAGTAGTTATATTCTTGTACATAGGGGGCAGTATTATAGTATATTCTTGTATATAGGGGCAGTATTATAGTAGTTATATTCTTGTATATAGGAGCAGTAATATAGTAGTTATATTCTTGTACATAGGAGCAGTATTATAGTAGTTATATTCTTGTACATAGGAGCAGTAATATAGTAGTTATTTTCTTGTATATAGGGGCAGTATTATAGTAGTTATATTCTTGTATATAGCAGCAGTATTATAGTAGTTATATTCTTGTATATAGGGGCAGTATTATAGTAGTTATATTCTTGTATATAGGAGCAGTATTATAGTAGTTATATTCTTGTACATAGGAACAGTATTATAGTAGTTATATTCTTGTACATAGGGGCAGTATTATAATAGTTATATTCTTGTACATAGGAGCAGTATTATAGTAGTTATATTCTTGTATATAGGGGCAGTATTATAGTAGTTATATTCTTGTATATAGGAGCAGTATTATAGTAGTTATATTCTTGTATATAGGAGCATTATTATAGTAGTTATATTCTTGTACATGGGAGCAGTATTATAGCAGTTATATTCTTGTACATAGGGGCAGTATTATAGTAGTTATATTCTTGTATATAGGGGCAGTATTATAGTAGTTATATTCTTGTATATAGGGGCAGTATTATAGTAGTTATACTCTTGTATTTAGGGACAGTATTATAGTAGTTATATTCTTGTACATAGGGGCAGTATTACAGTAGTTACAGCTACATGTAAAAGTTTCGGCACCCCTGGTCAAGATTACTGGTATTGTGAGCAGTTAAGCAAGTTGAAGATGAAATGATCCCTAAGTAGCATAACGTTAAGGATTACACATTTCCTTTGTATGTTAAGCAAATAAAATATTTTCATCTTTAGCATTTTAAAAATAACAAAAAATGTATATGGGCCAATGCAAAAGTTTTGGCACCTTGCATAGTTAGTACCTATAAGCCCCCCCCTTCTTGGGACTTTCATTCTAGTTCTGTGAGATTCTTGACTTATCTTCCAGTTTTGTCAGATTTCGTGCTTTATTTCTGTGAGATTCCTGGCTCGTCTTCCAGCTCCGTGAGGTTCCTGGCTCGTCTTCCAGTTCTGTGAGATTCCTGGCTCGCCTTCCAGTTCTGTGAGATTCCTTTTTGTTTGAGTGATTTTTAATTATTCTTTTTTTTAATTTATTCTTATTTTTTTATGTATTCGTCCTTGGAAAAGTATTCTTGTTATTCAAGATTCCAGGCTTATCTTCCAGTTCTGTGAGATTCCAGGCTTATCTTCCAGTTCTGTGAGATTCCTGACTCATGTTCCAGTTCTGTGAGATTCCTGGCTCGTTTTCCAGGTCTGTGAGATTCCTGACTCATCTTCCAGTTCTGTGAGATTCCCGGCTCATCTTCCAGTTCTGTGAGATTCCTGGCTCATCTTCCAGTTCTGTGAGATTCCTGGCTCGTCTTCTAGTTCTGTGAGATTCCTGTCTCGTCTTCCAGTTCTGTTAGATTCCTGGCTCTTCTTTCAATTCTGTGAGATTCCTGACTCATGTTCCAGTTCTGTGAGATTCCTGGCTCGTTTTCCAGGTCTGTGAGATTCCTGGCTCATCTTCCAGTTCTGTGAGATTCCCGGCTCATCTTCCAGTTCTGTGAGATTCCTGGCTCATCTTCCAGTTCTGTGAGATTCCTGGCTCGTCTTCTAGTTCTGTGAGATTCCTGTCTCGTCTTCCAGTTCTGTTAGATT
>JARQOC010000004.1:20920317-20952651 GCA_033576535.1 Allobates femoralis
AAGGAAGCATCGCCTGTCTAAACCGGAATCTCGGCCGCGGTGAGTCAGGAGAACTGCGGACAATTCTGCATATAAGTCATATATCAAGCAGAGATATTGCCGCTCTTCACTTATACAATACATACTACAGCTTATTCTAAAAAACTCACCTGAAATAACACCACTACAGTAATATAATGGTATTTGAAGAGTTAACACTCATTCCTTCATCCAGCCCATCCTGGAGACATTTCTTTACATTGTTCCCTCTGTCATATCTTGAAGGAATTCAGGATTTATTGCCTGTGATGGCAGCTATCTGGAATTTCCTTTATTCTCTTTAAAGTTAAAACATTTCTTAAATTTCTACTTTCCCCAGTGGAGCTTCAGTTCTGCAGCCAAATTCAGGAGTCATGAATCAGAATATAGGCATCGAGGGGAATCAGATCACCACCACAATACCCAAGGGGTTTTTACTCATTACATTCCATGCCTGAGGTCACATGTGTCATGTATGTTCTCCCCTGAACACATGTTGTACGTGCATGAAGTCCTTGTCCATCTCCAGTGTCCCCGGTGCCAGTGACCTTCCCGACTGTCGCCATGACCTGCACACTGTGCCCTTTATATATATGGGAAGCAGCCTGTATTTCTGACTTACACATTTCATAGATTTGCTTTTAGAGAACAGCGTGTACTGAGGGCGATGACTCAACGTTCACCGCCTCATCTCATCATCATCATCCTCATTACCACCACCACCACTTTGGTGACTCATTCCGGCAGGCACAGTCGGTGTACTTACAGAGAAACATATGTATCCCTGCAAGCAACAGCACACAAACACACTGGGCTCCGTACACAAGGACTCTGGGCGTCACGTAATCAAGTCAAAACAGAAGAAACTGGAGATTGTTTTCCAAAGTTGAAAAAAATTTGGAACATTTTGGGAAAACTAAATCGATCTTAAATTCATATACGCAACATATTGTATTATCAGCCCCTTCTGCTGCTATCGGGCATGTGCAGGGTATAAATTGTAGTGGCTCCTATTGCAAGGAACAAAACAGAGCCCTGCTTATTATAAAAAGGGCAAAAGAATAGGAGAAGGGCAAGTAATGGGTTCCTCGGGTGTTATTTCATCTAAAGTACCAAAACGGGGCCTTATTTCAACTAGTTTGTGTCACAGGTGGTATAGCAGATAGGGAGTCAAGAGGCAAGGTGGTAAGATGAGCAAGGTGTTCAGGGGAACTAGTCTGACCCTTAGACTGGTGTTCCCTAACCCTCCCTGTTCCCAGAGTTACCCCAGATGTTGGGGAATTCTGGGTCACTACCCTACCCCTTCGCTCCTGATTAGCTCTTAGCTAAGAGCTAAGAGCCACCAATAGACCAGGAAAAGGACAACCACTTCAATAGAAGTGTACAGCAGCAGCTCCAGCAAACACGACTGCACTGCAAGGGTCCCAGTAGAGAATGAACTCTTTCTGCAACACCCGGTGGAGGGAAGTTGAACTACTTCTAGGCTGAGGGAGTGGAGGTCAGAGTGCTAAGACACATCCCTACACTTCACCTGCACCTCAATTGTATGATTCACTCCTCCACCTGCAAAGCTGTCGCACACAGTAAGACTAAAGGAAAAAAACTCTGGTTAAACACAGCAGCAAGCACTCATGGACTGCAAAGCAGTCAAAATGTGGCGGTTTGCAATTGGGTGCTGTAGAGACTCAAGGATCAGTGTCTTTCATCAGCTGGCCTGACTGTCTTTAGATAGACCACCCAAGGGACGCATCTCACTGAATGACAGTTCTCCTTTCTCATGAGCAGAACACTACTCAGACAACACAGGGTGAGGGTACAACCATTGAGGTAACTTGAAGCTCATAGGCCCCGATGCAAATCTTTAATTGCATTAGTGTTTTTTTTATAGAGCAAAGGGACTTTTTGGGGCCCCCTAAGTTCCAGAGCCCAGGTGCGATGGCAACCTCTGCACCTATTGTAGTTACGCCCCTGGGTACAATGCTCCAGTAAGATTATATTGGATCACCAACAGCCAACATAATATAGAACTTTCCCTGTAAAGACGCAAGATGGTGCAAGTGACAGAGTCTCAACCTTCCACTGGCTCACCAGGGTCAACTATCCCAGCCAGCAGCACCCCGCTTTTGGTGGGCATCCACTGAGAGGAGGTAGTAGCAAGATTAGGAATCCAACCGAGCACAGAGAGGTATGTGGCACGGTGACCGGATTGTTCCAACCTGGGTTCTCTAAACATTTGGGGCTCAGTGTTTAGAGAACCCAGTGGAGCAGTTCTGTAATCCATTAGCTGGAACCACGGTCCCTAGGTTGAGGTCCTGTAGAATCACTGGTGATAGGAGCAGGCCCCTTTTTATATTCCTCAGTTCCCTTTTCAGGGCAGTGTGCCCGTGGGATTATTGAGAGATAGCTGTTCTCTCATTGGTCACTAGTTCAATCTGACTGCATAATTGTCTTCTGAATGATGTAGTCTAATACACTGCAGTGCGCTGATCCCCAGGCTGAGGTCCTGTAGAATCACACCAGAGACAGGAGCAAGACCCTTTTTATATCCCTTAGGTTCCATTTCAGGGCATTTGAGGGGATGTGATGGCTGTTTCTTTATTGGTCGCAAGTTCAATCTGACTGCATAATTGTCCTCTGGATGATGCAATCTAGTACACTGCAGGGGGCTGATGCAATCTGAAATTAGCAAGCATTCCACAAATTAGCAGAAAAAAGGGTCCAGCAGACAGTCTCACATGAAACAATGGCTCATGTCCCTTGGCTTGCAGAACAAAATAACAATACGTCTGGCATAATTAAGAATAGTTCACCCCCACATAAGTGGCCAGATTCTCCTCATTAATGCTGAATTGTCACGGGTGGTATGAAGATTCATCCCTGATCCACACAACAGGGGATAACTTCCTGAATGCTTGGATCCAACCTCAAACTATCTCTGATTGAATGGATTGGGGCTCCATGCACACAAGGGTCTTGATGGGGTCCCTAGTGATTAGGATGTCATTCTTGTCATGTGCTGACTGCTGTGCAGTCCATGAGTGCTGTTGCTATGTTTAAAGAGTTTTTTTTTCCTTCAGCCTTGCTGTGTGCTGCGGCTCTGCAGGTGGAGGAGTGTGTCAGAGCATTGGGGTGCAGGGGTGTGCCTTAGTGTTTAGATCTCTACTCCCTCAGCCTAGAAGTAGTTCCTCTTCCCTCTACCGGCTGTCACAGAAAGAGTTCATTTCTCTTCTAGCACCTATGCTGTGCAGGCATGTTTGCTGGAGCTGCTGCTGTTCACTTTTATTGGAGTGGTTGCCCTTTTCCTAGTCTGTGGGTGGAGTTATAGGCTCTTAGCCTAGGGCTAATAAGGAGTGAAGGGCTAGGGTGGGGACCCAGGCCTCCTCATCATCTAGGGTACCTCTGAGAACAGAGTGAGTTAGGGAACCCCAGTCTGAGGTTCAAACTAGCTCCCTTCAACACCTTGCCCATTTTACCATCTTACCTCCTGATATCCTATCTGCTATACCACCCCGTGACAAATCTCTTATAACATAAAACCCTTAAAGGGCTTGTCCATTCCTGGGGAAATCTTTACCAAATTCTTCTGCTTACAGAATCCTGAGGATGTGTAATACATACAGTCATTATGTGATTCGTACTCTTGTCACGTGCCAAATCGAGTCTCACGATGTTCTATTGAGGTTTTAGCCATCACGTGGCTGCAAGTGTGCGAATGCCGTAAACATGATGACTGCTAGAATTGGCAAGAATACATTAAGGGGGGAAGCCTTTCACTGCTGGTCCCTATATCATGGACCCTGCCGTCCTGCCTGGTCAGCCACTGTGGCCAGAACACAGTAGTGCCGTGACTTAGTAATATCATCCCCCATAGTTCACATCTGTTGGAATATACCATAAAAGCAGATGTTATTTAACAATATCCAAATTTTCTCGAGTTACCACAGTCCGAGCCAATTGGCAAATCCCCCAGTCCTCGTGGATGATACAGATGTTGCCTGTGAGCCAAGTCCTCCACTCGCCGGATGTTTCTCCTTTGTTTTGAAGATTGTTTCTTTCACATAAAATCCCAATAAATACAAAAAAAACTGCCCTATAATTTTGAGTGGGGCTTATTGTGACGCGCTGGACACACAGATTGTTCTGATCTGAGCCATTTTCAGGCTTTAATCAGCCCTACTGCTTCTATTTAAGTCTTTCTTTACATTCAATGCTTAGTGTGAAATGGGGCTGGCTGACCGGTTCATTTTAATATCTAAGCCAGCCACACTCTCTGCCTATGCCTTTGCTGCCATGGGGAAGGGGATTGTGTCATGCACGGACTAGTGGATGTCCGACACATGTTGAAAAACAGAGGTACATTGTGACATAGAAGGAAATGGAAAAAGGTTGTAACGTTAGGGAATAGGGAGACGGGCCACCACCTGACACTAACCTGTGGCTACACCCTACGATCCCTAACATCTGTTAGGGTTAGTGGTAAGCAGGTGTGGGAAAGGGAAACAGAATGGAAAAAATGTGTGAGGCAAACTGGGTGGCTAATCTGACCCTGCACTGGGGTCCCTGGCTAGCCCAGTACCCAGATGTACCTCTGATGGTGAGGAGGTCTGGGCCACCAACCTTTCCTTGCTCCTCACCAGCCCTGTGCTACACCCCCTCATCTCCACCCACCATGGATCAGGAAAACAGCAACTTCCTAAGGAAAGGCAGCCAGAAGCTTCAGCAGATGTGTGGCACCCTGGCACCTGTTGGGCACCACAGAAATCCTTAGGTACAAATGGAGTAAGTAACAGCACAGCAAAACCACAACACAAACAACACTTAGAACACCTGGTTTCACCCCGAGCCTCTAGGGGGAGCTAACACTGGTGACTTCTAACCAGTTCCCCCTATAAATAGAGTCTTGGAGGGAGAAACTTCAGAGTGTGCAGTCACTTCAGAACTGTGAAGAGTGTGGTAGACGCTACAAGAGCTGCCTGCCTGTGTGAAACCTCCACCCTATGAGGAACACACTAGGCCCTGCTAGCCTGTTAGCCAGTGGAGATCCCTGCAATTGGGATAATAGGAAGAAGGAGATCACCTCTCAGGAATACAGAGTTAATCCAACTCTTTCCAAACCATCCGGTTACTGGAACCGAAGCTGTGGAAGCTACAAAGCCCTCACAGAGAACCAGCTACATCCAACAGGAGGTTTAGCCACCTGTTCCACCTGATGCACCCACCCACGAGAGCCCAGGGAAGAGTACTGATCCTGCTCAGACCCTTTTACAGTGCCCTCAGTGCTGATAACCAGGTGAAGCAAGTTCCATTGAACACCCTGCCCGGTCCGGCTGGATTCCACATCCACCCGACCTTAGCACCAGAAGTAGAGAAAGGAAGCCTAACACTGCTTGCTGTGAAACTCCATAAGTGCCAACTTCACTATCCCGGTCCGAGTGTACCTGACTACTATCCAGTAAAGGTACCTAAAAGAGACTTTGTGTGGTTGTGCATTACTCCAGGATTCAGCGCGCAGCGTCCCGCAGCTGCCTCACAACATCTTGCGCAGCTCCCGGCTCCGGGGATTCCCGCTCATCCTGTGGGGAGCGTTCCATCTCGCTGTGTACCATCCCCCGGAGACCCGAACAGCGCTGGTACCATTACCAGAACACCCGCAGGTGGCGTCACGAAGACAAATCACCCCACTGTTCCGCCATTCCCCTATTGATCTGGACCACCGGGCCTACACCACCGCAGGCGCGGTTCCGTGACTGGAGGAGAAACAACGCCCGCTACGTGTACCCCCCCGGCTACGGTGAGTCAGAATTTGGCGTCACGAACAGGATACGAGCAGGCCCGTTATCTCGGGTATTGTGTGCTATTTATTGACTGTAAATATCGAACTGTACATTTGGTCCGCCATTGCTGCGCGAAAAGGCGGGAAAAGAAGGGGCGTGACTGTACAGTGGGCGCGAAGATTGACCCCGCCCCCACGCTCTGACGACTTCCTCCGTACGCAGCAGGAACCGGAAACTCCCGTGGTGCCTCACTCCTCACCGCGAGGCCGACACTTCCGTTTGCAACCGAGGGAAAGGCTACGCTTAACTAAGGGGGAGCGACCATGAGTAACCGGCTCCCGATCACGCGGTGCCCCCGCTAGACCAAGCGGCACCTCAAAATATACAACTTGATGGACAGCAACAAGTCGGCGGTATGCTACCGCAACCCGCCCCGATTATGCCGATGTCTCTACCCTACGTTCCTAGTGCGACCTGGTTACCCAAGTACAGCGGCGTACCCAGCACCTTGGAAAACTTCCAGAGGAAGATATGCCAAGCCCTGGACATGTACCCGATGACCGGTAAGCAAAGAGCTTCAGTTATTATGGGACAATTAACCGGTGCAGCCGAACTGCAGAGCCGCAGCTGGCCTGTAGAAGTTCAGGAATCTGTGGAGCAGATATTCGCTAGATTAACTCGGGTCTTTGAGTGCCATACCGAAGCTGGATTAAGACTGTCATTCTATCGTTGTAACCAAGGGGCACAAGAAAGTGTCCTTGATTATTCACTGCGCTTGCAAGAAGCATACAGACTGTTAAAACAAGTCGACCCTGACAGTGCTCGAGATGAGAACAAAGCGTTAATTGGACAATTTATTGTGGGCCTTAAACTATCTGAGGATAGGAAGCAAGCAAGCTGGTGGTCCATACAAAACCCAGGCGCAGAGTTTGATACCTTGAGAGACTTAACAGTTTGGGGACAACGACTCGCTGAAGTACCTGATCCCGCTTCACCGCAGCAGCAGCAGTACGCTGACACCCCTTCCGTGCCGGCAGCAGCATCTCCAGTCCTTGCGATTCAGTCCAGTGCACAGACTGTAACACCTGACCGGTTTGATCAACTGTGTGCTAATGTCGAGCAGCTGATGAAAGACGTGGCCAAGCTACAAGCTGGGAGAAGACCCAAGACAGATGCAAGGCCATCGGACAAGATTCAACTCGCCGACAGCCCGGATGACGTCCCCTGGATGAGGAGAAAGACACAGCCGTCGCGAGGAAAACCTGCAGACCGCCGCAGTCCTGACAGACGCCGCAACAGTCAGCAGAACGACTTAGGAGGACGCAATCTGCAATCCCGTCCTTTAAACGAGCGACCCCTGGGCGAGAAGGGCCAACCCCAGGAGTAGACTGTGCAGGCCCTACGTCCAGCTGGGAACACAAGTATGTGGGAGACTGTCCATACTTACCAATCGTCATTGATGGCATCGCGATCTCCGCCTTGATAGACACTGGATCCCAGGTGACATCCATCCCAGTACCCTTTACAAGCAGTTCTGGCCAGATGTTAAGCTAGAACCCCTAATCCCGAGATGAACCTTGAAGCCACTAATGGTATTCCGGTTACCATAGAGGGACAGTGGGAAGCTACAGTAAAGGTGGGGAGGGTGCAGTTGAAAAACCAGGGTATCTTAGTGGTCCAGGATAAACCTAACCACAAGGATCCATATGTCATATTGGGTACCAATGTCATGATCAAGTGCCTCGATGAAGTGTTGTTTTTGCTCCAACAGAGTGCTGAAGCCGGTAAACCCAGAGAAAAGAGGGCTATCCAAAAGCAGATCAGAGCTCTGGTGTATCAACAACAGGTAACCTTGTCAAATGGTGAGATTGGCAGAGTAAGGGTCACAGATCCCATTCCAATTGTGGTACCACCCAGAAGTGAAATGATGATCTGGTGTCGAGCAGCCATAGGCCTCAGAGGGCAGGACTACCAAGCTGTAGTAGAACCTGTAATGTCCGATAGTAGTCCTACGCTCTTGACAGCCAGAGGGTTAGTTGATGTAAGAAAGGGGAGAGTCCCCGTACGCATATTGAATTATGGTGATGACGAAGTCAGATTACCTAGATATGCAACTGTTGCAAAATTGTACCAAGTAAAAGATGATGCTGTGATTGATGTAAAATCCTCAAACCAAATAGTCACTGATGAACCCCCTCACTCCAAAGATCAGTTAGAGAAATGGTGTCAAGACCTCAGTGTAGGAACTGACAATACACCCTCTCACCAGAAAAATGGAGTATACCGGGTAGTTCGGGAGTATGAGCAAGTGTTCAGTAAACACCCACTTGACTTTGGGAGGATTAAAGGGGTACAACATCATATCCCCACAAACAACCATGCACCCATCAAAGAAAGGTACAGGCCTATACCACCCACACACTACCAGAAAGCAAAAGAGATGCTTCAGGACATGAAGAATGCAGGAGTCATTAGGGATAGCTGTAGTCCCTGGGCCGCACCACTAGTCCTGGTTAAAAAGAAAGATGGTAGTATGAGGATGTGTGTAGATTATAGGCAAATCAACAAAGTCACACACAAAGATGCATACCCGTTACCCCGCATAGAAGAGTCACTAGCTGCACTCAAATCTGCCAACTACTTCTCCACATTAGATCTTACTAGTGGGTACTGGCAGGTTGCCGTTGCAGAGGAGGATCGTGAGAAGACAGCCTTCACTACTCCCATGGGCTTATGCGAGTTCAACAGTATGCCATTCGGTTTGTGCAATGCCCCAGGAACATTCCAGAGGCTTATGGAGTGTTGTTTGGGCCATAAGAACTTTGAGACTGTCTTGTTATACCTTGATGATGTCATTGTCTACTCTCAGACCTATGAAGATCACCTCCAACACCTGAGTGAAGTGTTCGAGTCACTGTCCAAGTACGGGATGAAACTGAAACCGTCCAAGTGCCACCTGCTGAAACCCAAGGTCCAATACCTAGGACATGTGGTCAGTGCCGAAGGCGTAGCACCGGATCCGGATAAGGTCACCGTCATCAAGGACTGGCCAGCACCCATCAACCACAAGGAGGTACGTCAATTCCTAGGACTGGTCGGGTACTACCGACGATTCATCAAAGGCTATACCAAGATAGCCGCACCTATGCAAGATCTCCTAGTAGGTCAATCCAAAAACGGCAAGATCAGGGGACCCCCGTTCCACTGGGGCCCAGAGCAGGACAAATCCTTCCAAACGTTAAAAGATGCTTTAACTGGAGAAGAAATTCTGGCTTACCCTGACTACAATCTACCGTTTCTGTTGTACACTGACGCAAGTAATGAAGGTTTAGGAGCAGTCCTATCTCAACGTCAGCAGGGCAAGGAGAAGGTGATAGCCTACGCAAGCAGAAAGCTTCGTCCCACAGAAAGGAACCCGGAAAACTACAGCTCCTTCAAGCTGGAGTTCCTGGCCCTGGTCTGGGCGATTACAGAGCGTTTCAAGCATTACCTGGCATCCGCCCCGTTCACAGCTTTCACAGACAACAATCCTCTAACACACTTAGAGACTGCAAAGCTGGGAGCCCTAGAACAGCGTTGGGTAGCAAGACTCGCTAACTACGACTTCACTGTAAAGTACCGGGCAGGTCACAAGAACGGCAATGCTGATGCCCTGTCCCGAATGCCCCATCTTCCCGAAGATGGAGAAGACATAGATGACCTAGAAGAGATTGAACTACCTGCTTTCCACCGTTCCGGTACAGCAACATGTCATCAGAGAAACCAGACACGTGTAGAGAGGACCGTGAACCCGTTACCTCACCATGACTGGAAGGAGGCTCAAGCCAACGACCCAGATGTCAGCCTGGTAAGGGATCTCATCACTCAAGAACACGCCAATATGGACTCTGATGCTTCACCAACTGCTAAACGCCTGTGGAAGGAGAAAGGAAGGTTGTTCGTCTACCAAGGTAAACTATGCAGAAGATACCTCAACCCACGAACCCATGAACTCATCTGGCAGATCGTAGTTCCCAAGACTGAAGTCCAAATGATCCTTGAAGCATACCATGATGATGCAGGACACTTTGGATGGAAGAAGC
The DNA here is from genome assembly GCA_033576535.1 of Allobates femoralis. Classification (NCBI taxonomy): domain Eukaryota; kingdom Metazoa; phylum Chordata; class Amphibia; order Anura; family Aromobatidae; genus Allobates; species Allobates femoralis. The sequence continues at coordinate 20,930,192 of JARQOC010000004.1, forward strand.
TGGAGAGACTCCTGAAAGATCGGTTCTACTGGGTCGGTATGAGAGGTTCCATTGATAAATGGTGTAAAAACTGTGGACCATGTCACCTTCGAAGAAAAGACCATCTAACTCAGAAAGCTCCGTTGCAACCAATTGTTACCACCAAACCTCTTGAAATAGTTGCTCTCGACCATGTGAAGCTTACCCCAAGTCGAACCGGGTACACCTACGCTCTCACCATCGTTGATCACTACTCAAGATTCCTGGTAGTCGTTCCAGTTAAGGATTTAACTGCTGAGGTAGCAGCCAAAGCGTTCCAGAGTTACTTCTGTCGCCCCCATGGGTATCCAGACCAGGTCTTAACTGACCAAGGGCCAGCCTTCGAATCAGCTCTTTTCCAAGAATTCTTAGGGCTGTATGGGTGTAAGAAAATCCGCACAACACCTTATCATCCTCAAACGAACGGTTTATGTGAGAAGATGAACCACATAGTCATTGACATGCTCAAGACCTTACCAGTTGAAGAGAGAAATCAATGGCCAGAGAAACTTCCAGATCTCGTGGACATCTACAACCACATACCTGTCAGTTCGACAAATTACACACCTGCTTACTTGATGAGAGCAAGACCAGGTAAACTGCCTATTGATTTGCAGATGGGAACCATTGAACCCACAGAAGACTCTTCTGATGAAGACTGGGTCAGCCAACGCCAAGAAAAGTACAGAAAAGTACAAGAAAGCGTGGAAAGGAACCTTGAAATCAGTAGGACCAAACAAGAGAAAGACTTTAACAAGCATGCCTCAGCTGAACCACTAGCTATAGGTGATGTAGTGCTGAAAAGAAAAAGAAAAACTAACAAATTGGATAACAGTTGGGAATCCGTACCCTACACCGTTATGCCGTCACACTTTGATAACTCAAAAACTTGTGTTATTAGCAAAGACAATGGGAATACTATTGCGACTGTCTCAAGGGATCATTTGAAGAAATGTCCGCCACAGTTAATCCCACAAGCAACCAGTTACCCTGCTGTAACTACAGATGAAGAAACAAAAGAAAATCTAGTCCTTACAGAAATTGGATACTTACCAGCTGATTGGCCACAAATAGGTGATGCATTCCTCATACCAGTTATGCACTTCTACCAGCCTACAGAAGATCAGCCAAAGCCAAATCCAATTCCACAAGTCCAACAAGAAGAAGTTCAAGTGCAAGAATTGCAGCCTGTTATCATGGAACCTGAGATTCCTGTAATCGGTCAGCCTGCTAGTCCCACAGTAAGAGAAGCCATTCCTAATCAACTACCTACAGAGGTCAGTCCAGTTGATAGACTCCGCACTTACTATGGTCTTACACAAAGCAGACATAGAGAAGTACCAACCTCTTCGTACACTACACAAACAGCTTTTGAAACACCCACACTACGCAGATCCACACGTAGTACATTAGGTCAACCCCCACATAAACTTGGAGAATGGGTTTAAAATGTAGTGGAAAACGTAACCTGTAAGTGTTGTAAATAATTAACCAGTTTTCAAAACCTGTAAAAAAGTAGTGTACAGAAGGGTGGAGGAACTGGGCTATGTCCCAAGTATACTAAGTTGGGGACAGAAAGCGCCTGGTAAGGTATAGAAGGTTAGTACCGGCCTCCCAAGCAGAGACACCCGTAGGGAATGTAAAAAGTTTACCATGTATCCCTGGACTTTACCTTTTTCCTTTTCAAAAACTTTGAACAATTGTCACAGGACTTGTGTGACCACTAACTTTACCTTTTTCCAGCCTGCGGCAGATGGACCAGTGCCGTACGGACTGCTTTTCACCTTTTCCACATTTTTCACTTCCTTTTCAGTGATTTTTGTGTTTTCTTTAAGACTTTGTAAATTGAATGTTATAATATGCTTAGTGTTAAGTTGTAAAAATAACCTTTTTGCTCAGCCGGGAGAACTGAGGTTAACTAAGGGGGAATGTGGCACCCTGGCACCTGTTGGGCACCACAGAAATCCTTAGGTACAAATGGAGTAAGTAACAGCACAGCAAAACCACAACACAAACAACACTTAGAACACCTGGTTTCACCCCGAGCCTCTAGGGGGAGCTAACACTGGTGACTTCTAACCAGTTCCCCCTATAAATAGAGTCTTGGAGGGAGAAACTTCAGAGTGTGCAGTCACTTCAGAACTGTGAAGAGTGTGGTAGACGCTACAAGAGCTGCCTGCCTGTGTGAAACCTCCACCCTATGAGGAACACACTAGGCCCTGCTAGCCTGTTAGCCAGTGGAGATCCCTGCAATTGGGATAATAGGAAGAAGGAGATCACCTCTCAGGAATACAGAGTTAATCCAACTCTTTCCAAACCATCCGGTTACTGGAACCGAAGCTGTGGAAGCTACAAAGCCCTCACAGAGAACCAGCTACATCCAACAGGAGGTTTAGCCACCTGTTCCACCTGATGCACCCACCCACGAGAGCCCAGGGAAGAGTACTGATCCTGCTCAGACCCTTTTACAGTGCCCTCAGTGCTGATAACCAGGTGAAGCAAGTTCCATTGAACACCCTGCCCGGTCCGGCTGGATTCCACATCCACCCGACCTTAGCACCAGAAGTAGAGAAAGGAAGCCTAACACTGCTTGCTGTGAAACTCCATAAGTGCCAACTTCACTATCCCGGTCCGAGTGTACCTGACTACTATCCAGTAAAGGTACCTAAAAGAGACTTTGTGTGGTTGTGCATTACTCCAGGATTCAGCGCGCAGCGTCCCGCAGCTGCCTCACAACATCTTGCGCAGCTCCCGGCTCCGGGGATTCCCGCTCATCCTGTGGGGAGCGTTCCATCTCGCTGTGTACCATCCCCCGGAGACCCGAACAGCGCTGGTACCATTACCAGAACACCCGCAGGTGGCGTCACGAAGACAAATCACCCCACTGTTCCGCCATTCCCCTATTGATCTGGACCACCGGGCCTACACCACCGCAGGCGCGGTTCCGTGACTGGAGGAGAAACAACGCCCGCTACGTGTACCCCCCCGGCTACGGTGAGTCAGATGCACCGACATCTTCTCAGCTCACAGGTCAAGACAGAGTGAACTCTACCATCGACATCACCTGGTGGAAGGGGAAGCTATTTAAAGGCCAGGGGCGTGGTCATCTAACAACTTATAACTCCACCTGCAGAGCCGCCAACAAAATACAGCAGCATCAGCAAATGAACACTAAAAGTCAAAGGAAATTTAACTCTAAAAACTCTAGAGAGTTTTACATATAGACTGCAGCAGTCAACATGTAACAACATCCCTAAGTGGGTCCTTCCCCCCGCCGCTGTCATGTGCTTTCCCACCAATCACCCTGTGTTAGTTTCAAGGCCGGTGAGTGCACTAGACATCACCACTACAGTTATGATGTGGCCAGGGCTAGGGGTACTCGGACACCGGGTCTGATGGTGGTTTGGATGGGGAGATCACGAGTGGTCGGGATCCCGGTTTCGTGCCCTGGTTATCATTTGAAGTAGATGGTGGTGGTGTAGAAGGGAGTATTTACAGGGGATCGTGACGCCACCTGGTAAAATGGTCCCGGCGCTGCAAGCCGGCCGCTGAGGTGATGGTGGGTGCAGCAGAGTGTGGAGCAGCTCCCCACAGGTGGAGCTTTACCTCAGGGCAGCGATGAATGAAGAAGGTGAGAGAGGGCAGTAGTGGTGATAATGGTGCTGCAGTTCTTACCCCACGGCTGAGCTGCTGAGGGTGCTGAGTCCTCCGGGCACCGGCGGGAAGAACAACGGAAACCAGTTCAAGTTTAACTCCACTTTACTAGGTACCGGTTGATGGCAAAACGAAACACGGTACAATTTGGTTTACAGGGTGGATGTTGCCAGCTCAGGATTTCCCCTATGGAGTCTCTAGATGTTCTCTGTCTTTGTCTTTCAGGGTCTCCTTTCTTCCTCACTTCTACCACCCTCGCAGTGCTCTCCGGCCAGTCCCACGGTCTGTATCTATCAGGCAAGGTTTTTGCCCCACCGGTCCGGATAGGAAGCCCGAGAGCTAGAAGGCCTCCCACCGGCACCGCAATTTATGGCCCTTCTCGTGTAGTGTCTTGAACCGGTTCTCGGTCCTGAGGGGCGAGGTACCTGGTGGTGCTGTCAGCAACCCGGTTTCTATGGGCCTAAAGCTCGTCTGTCTGCAGATAGAGCTGAACTGCTATCTGTCTCGGCTTCTGCGTTTCCAGTGTTCCCTCAACGTGACCAGCTGGCTCCAACCAGTCCTGGCCCGCTGCCTGCTGTTCTGGGCCCCCACTTGAAGATGGGGCTCCCTCCTGTCAACTGGGCTGTCAGGCCTGACCTTCCTGCCTGCCTTCCCAGCACCGTCTGACTAAAAACTGTCACTCCCTTGTTGGGACCTACTAAATTATCAGTCCCCCTATTCTAGTGGTCTAATCCTAGGTGTGTTGCACTTACAGACTCCACAGGTTTAACCCTGAACTGACAACTTTACAGGGGATAAGAAAAACACATTATTGTCACAGTGTAGTACTTCCCTGTGGAGCCTAGCCGCAGGGGCGCCACAGTTACATGTGCAGGGAGGGAGGGGGGTGCAGAGTCCGATGACAGTCGGCTGTTTCACGCTGTATGCGCTTCAGCAGGTCCTGTTGAAGCGCATACAGCGTGAAACAGCCGACTGTCGTCCTACTCAGCACCCCCCTTCCCTCCCTGCACATGTAACCCTATGAAGGAATAAAAGAATACTTCAGAAAAAACGGTGAGTGCCACCTGAATCCTCTTTTTTGCCTAAAATTACAGACTTATGCTTAGGCAGAGCAACACTGGTACACACCTGCTGTAATTCCAATAGAGGAGCTGATCAGCTGGACTTTGAGCCTCGGTTTTCACCCTGTCTTGCATAATACTGTTGTAATTTTATCACAGTAAATTTCCTTTTGTTCACCCGGGGTTATTGCTAGAAGCTACTGCATGTGGCTCTACATGTATGTGGCGCCCTGTTCACGCAGGTAACCACAGACTCACCTACAGCACTGACGGGTTTCCACAGTGGGTACACCGACACAGACAACACCTTCCACCCCAGCACAGTAGGGGGAGCCCAACTTGCTGCCCTTAGAAAAGATCCCCTATAAATACTGGTGCTGGGGGCAGAGTTAGTTAGAGTGTGCAGATGCTACAAGAGCTGTGAAGACGTCCTGGTGATCGGTGCCACGCTAGGCCCGAGCCGGTGACCCTGAACAGCCTTCGAAGTAGTCCCGCAGGGCCCAAGAGGGGGGTCGGAAGGCGAGGAGAGAAGAGAGAGTAAAGTGAGAGAGCCATTGTTAGGTTCACTCGAAACAGCAGCCCTGACACCAGAGTCCGAGCCTACTGGAGAGCACCCGGCCCAGTAGAGAATACCTGTCTACCGTGGAGACTTCAGTCTACCGGGCATCTGTGCAGTCACCAACCAGGGAGCCAGGCACCGTGGTGAGAGGAACAGCGGTAGTCCATCGAGGGTTTCCCGACGACAGCACAGGTGATAGGAGAGCAGAGGAGGCCAGCCAAGTTTCACATGGGGCAGGGGCTTCACACACACAGGAAAAGAGACAAGGAGGCCTTATACCCACTCAATGTGGAGACCCAGAAGTGCATCCTGAACACCCAGCAGTGCTCTGGACGTTTACCTGCAACTACACCAGTAAAAGGTAAAGGACAACTAGCGGTGTGTGTCGGTTCCTTCCCTGTGCCCCTGCCATCCACAGAGATTGTCCCTTTATCCAACAGCCCGGCCAAATCCCTGCTCCATCCCCCATCATCATCACCAAACTCCCCATGGATCCAGCTCCGCCTGTGGGGAGCTTTAACACCTATCTGCCAATCCATCATTCCTGGAGGCCCAACGCAGCGCTGGTGCAGTCACCAGGTACCATAGGTGGCGTCACATGAACTTTGAACTTTATTCCTATTTTCAACTACCCCTTTTTGTTGACCACCAGGGCCACGGATCTAGGCAGGCCACCAGTGACATTCCAACCGCAGCAGGGCCTAGACACCCGAGTCCCCGTATACCCCTGGGCGAGTCATGTGCATATGTAGGTGAGGGGGGTGTCAGATCATTCAGTTCTGCACTCCCTCAGCCTTTAAGTAGTTCCACTTCCTTCCACAAGGTGTCATTGATAGGGTTTCACTCTTCCTTGACCGTGTGATCTGAGAAGACGTCCCTGCATTGTGCTGAAGTTTCTTGGTGCTTTTCCTTTTGGAAGTTGCTGTGATCTCGGTCCGTGGAGAGTGGAGGTGAGGGGTAGTTAGCACAGGGCTGGTTGAGGAGCAGAGGGCAAGGGTGGTGCCCCAGACCTCCTCACTATCAGAGGTACCTCTGTGTACAGGATCAGACTAAAAACCCCAGTCTATAGGGTTAGACTAACTACCCAGTTTACCTTGCTCGTTATTACCATCCTGCTTCACTTTCCCTCATCCGCTACACTACAAACCCTGACACTAGAGACTTCCTCCCTCCATGGTGGTCACAACAGAATGAATTTATTACCGGCATCAGGAGATGGGACATGTGACTATTTAAAGGGAATTGCATTGGTCACAAACCGGCTGCACCTGAGATAGAACTGATCATGAACTACCAGCAAGGAAATCCTAAATTGCACGAAACAATGTGAAGCTCAGAGCTCAGAGCTGTCGCTGGTGTCCCAAGTACGGGAGCTTGCTTAGTTTATAAAATGAGGCATTCAGCCAGCTCTCCTTTGTTTATTAAGAAAACCATTGACAGTCAGCCAGCCCCCTTCACACAAAGCCAATAAGTTATCAATTGAGGTTCTCGCTCCCCTTTAAGTCATGATTATATTAATGTAGTAAAGCGCGGTGTATGGTGTCCTGCGCTCCTGCGTGAGAGTGTAAATCTCCCGTCACGCTTGTGCCCTCAGGGAACGCTGCTTACAGAACTAATCCCGTGTGTCAATGCCTGGATGTCTTATACAAATATTAGCGGTATGTATATAATGAGTGCATTATGCAGGCGGATGTGTGCGGTTGTGGAAGGGATTTCTGTATTCATCATTTAATGATTATAATATTCCATATTAGAAACCAGTCAGACAGGCACCAAGGACTACAACTCCATTCATCATACAAGAGAGACAGTCTCAGAAGCCACCACACATAGACTGTATATGAAACAAAATGGACAGCCAGCAATATATGTACGGAGTATAGAACCAACCAACTCAGGAATCATCTGCACCAGCAATTCACCCAAAACCAGAGACTGCACCAAACCATCCAACACCGGAGACTACACCAAACCATCCAACACCAGAGACTGCACCAAACCATCCAACACCGGAGACTGCACCAAACCATCCAACACCGGAGACTGCACCAAACCATCCAACTCCGGAGATTGCACTAAACCATCCAACACCGGAGACTGCACCAAACCATCCAACACCGGAGACTGCACCAAACCATCCAACACCAGAGACTGCACCAAACCATCCAACACCGGAGACTGCACCAAACCATCCAACTCCGGAGATTGCACTAAACCATCCAACACCGGAGACTGCACCAAACCATCCAACACCGGAGACTGCACCAAACCATCCAACATCAGAGACTGCACCAAACCATCCAACATCAGAGACTGCACCAAACCATCCAACACCAGAGACTGCACCAAACCATCCAACACCAGAGACTGCACCAAACCATCCAACACCGGAGACTGCACAAAACCATCCAACACCGGAGACTGCACCAAACCATCCAACACCAGAGACTGCACCAAACCATCCAACACCAGAGACTGCACCAAACCATCCAACTCCAGGGACTGCACCAAACCATCCAACACCGGAGACTGAACCAAACCATCCAACATCAGAGACTGCACCAAACCATCCAACACCAGAGACTGCACCAAACCATCCAACTCCAGGGACTGCACCAAACCATCCAACACCAGGGACTGCATCAAACCATCCAACACCGGAGACTGCACCAGACCACCCAACACCGGAGACTGCACCAAACCATCCAACATCAGAGACTGCACCAAACCATCCAACACCAGAGACTGCACCAAACCATCCAACCCAGGGACTGCACCAAACCATCCAACACCAGGGACTGCATCAAACCATCCAACACCGGAGACTGCACCAAACCCAACACCGGGAGACTGCACCAATCCATCCAACACCAGAGACTGCACCAAACCATCCAACACCAAGACTGCACCAAACCATCCAACCCAGAGAACTGCACCAAACCATCCAACATCAGAGACTGCACCAAACCATCCAACACCGAGACTGCACCAAACCTACCCAACATCAGAGACTGACACCAATCCACTCAACACAGGACACACGATCTAACACCAAGAATGACCAAACGATCAAACCAGAGAATGCACACAAACCAATCCAACACAGAGACTACACAAAACCATCCAACATCAAAGACTGCACCAAACCACCAACACCAGAGACTGAACCAAACCATTCAAAAACCAGAGACTGCACCAAACACCACAACACAGAGACTGCAACCAAACCACCCAACACCAGAGACTAACACAAAACCACCAACACCAAGACTGCACCAAAACCAACAGAGACTCAAACCACCAACACAGAGACTGCACCAAACCATCCAACACCAGAGACAGAACCAAACCACCAACAACGGAGACTGACGAGACCACCCAAAACCAGAGAATGCACCAAACCAATCAATATCAGAGACTGCACCAAACCATCCAACACCAAAGACTGAACCAAACCATCGACAACAGACTACACCCAACACAGAGACTACATGAAACCATCCAACACCAGAGACTGCACCAAACCACCCAACCCCAAAGACTGCAAACCCCACACAACCACACCACCCAACACCAGAGTCTGCACCAAGCCATCCAACATCAGAGACTGCACCAAACTACCCAACAACAGAGACTGCACCTAACCAATCAACATATACTACTTATATACTCCACACAGCAGATCTAAGTTACTACTTACTAATAACATCCATGTTTGCATACAACCTTTTTTGTTCTGGGCTGTATAAATAGTGTAGTTTAAATTTTCCCTTTCAGTGCATTTAGTATAGCTCTTTTTCATTTTTCTTGTATATTTGAAGGATTATTTCTTTCACCTTTATTTTTCTCACTTTTTTGCACTATATATTTAGCATATTTTTGTACTCATATTTATTTGGAGCTGATATTTATTTATAATGTACTTACTATTCTGGCTCTTCAATGCAGTGCAAGTATCTATTGCCTTAATTATCAATTTCTTAGATAATTGTATTTACTGTTGTACTCACAAGCAAGTGTCTTCAGATAGTTCTAATTCAACCACACTGACTTGAAGTAAGAGTCCAGGAAAAATGGAGATGAGTTTAGCTGAAAACTTATATTGTTGTACAAAATAGCAGGTAGAAAGAGTGATTCAAGAAAGAGCAGCACAACATGTGGATCCAAAGATGGCTACAGCAGAATGATAATAGGGAAGAAGGGAGGACCAAGGCTAACATCACAGACTACAGGAGGAAGGAAGGGGCAAACTACCAAAGTCAGGGCTTCTGCCTAGCAACAGCAAATGTAATGCATAGCACAAAAAACACTCAATTCCCATTCATTGGACATAACACTCACAGAGGTTTGAAAAAAGTGTTTGCTCCTTCCTGATTCCTTAGACCCCTTCACACTGTGTATTTTGCACATCCATGTGGCTCCTCGAATTTCAAGGATCACACGGACAGGCACTGATCTGTGCCAATGGATGCCAATTGGTGTCCACAGACCGTTTTTAACAGATCCGTCATCAGCAGAGATAGGGGTGGGAGGAGCTGTACCTTGCATCTGAGCATGCTCAGTACAGCAAAGCGGACCGTTTTTCCACGGATCTGTCTTCATAGACCCCCATGTTATTTGATGCGGATCATGTTTCTGTCCTCTTTTTTTGAAGGCAGCCCAAAATTAGAGCAGTCTCTGATTCTGGGTACATCAAAAAAGAATACACAAATGGATCCCTGACAAAAATGACACCCCCAGGCCTGATAACTGCCACACCTGTTCTCAGTCAAGAAATTTCTTAAATAGGACCTACCTGACAAAGTGAAGTAGACTGAAAGGTCCTGAAAAGTTAGACTTCATGCCACGATCCAAAGAAATTCAGGAACAAGTGAGAAATGAAGTAATTGAGATCTATCAGTTTGGCTAAAGATTATAAAGACATTTCTAAAGCTTTGGGACTCAAACAATCCACAGTGAAAGCCGTTTTGCACAAATAGCAAAAATATGGAACAGTTCTGAACCTTCTCAGGAGTGGTCGGGCGAGCAAAATTACCCCAAGAGCAAAGCATCAACTCATCCAAGAGGTCACTAAAGACCCCATAACAACTTCCAAAGAACTTCAGGCCTCACTTGCCTCAGTTAAGGTCAGTGTTCATGACTCCCACCATAAGAAAATGACTAGACAAAAATGGCCGCATGGCAGAGATCCAAGAGGAAAACCACTGCTGAGCAAAAACAACATACAGGCTTGTGTCACGCTTGGGAGGTGAGGGAATCAGGTAACTTGATGGTGTGATGGGCAGAGGGGGTCAGGAGAGCCTAATCTGACCCTGATGCTGGGGTCCCTGGCTTTCCCTGATCTCGGAGGTACCTCTGATGGTGAGGAGTTCCGAGCCGCCACCCTGTACCCTAAACTCCTTATTAGCCCTAGGCTGAGGGCCCCTACTTCCACCCACGGGACAGGGATCACAGCTTCTCCCATGGCAATAGAACTCCAGGAGAGGCTTCAGCACAACAGCAAGACGTCTTCTCAGCTCAATGACCAAGAGCCAACTAACTCTATAAACGGCACCTGACAGAGTAGAGGGAAAGCTATTTAAAGCAGGGGGAGGGGATTCAGGTGAGTCACACTTCAACCACTCATCCAGCAGCTGAACATAATAGTGAATGCAGCTCTGAAGCACAACACAGGGAGTCAGGACCTTCACACCAATCCCTCATGCAACCCTTAAAGGAAAACAACACATACAGCAGCATCCAGCGATGTCGGCGCAAACTAAGCATGTGACAGCTCTCCTCAGATTTGCCAGAAAACATCTTGATGATCCCCAAGACAAGTCCAAGAATACTCTGTAGACTGACGAGACAAATGGTGAACTTTTTTGAAGATTAAAGTCCCATTACATCTGATGTAGAAGTAACAGCATTTCAGAAAAGGAACATCATACCAACAGTAAACTATAGTGGAGGTAATGTGATGGTCTGGGGCTGTTTTGCTGCTTCAGGACCTGGAAGACTTAATGTGGTAAATGGAACCATGAATTCTGCTGTCATCAAAAAATCCTGAAGGTGAATGTCCAGCCATCTGTCTGTGACCTTAAGCTGAAGAGCACTTGGGTTATGCAGGAGAACAGTGATCCAAACTTCATCAGCAAGTCACCTCAGAGTGGCTGAAGAAAAACAAAATGAAGACTTTTGAGTGGCCAAGTCACAGTCCTGACCTTCATCCGATTGAGATGCTGTGGCCGGAGCTTAAAAAGGCGGTTCATGTTTGGAAATCATCCAATGTGGCTGAATTACATAAATTCTGCAAAAGATGAGCGGCCAAAATTCCTCCAGAGCATTATAAAGACTCATTGCCAGTGATCACAAATGCTTGATTACAGATGTTACTGCTAATGGCCCAACCTTTTATTACGTTTGGGGGGCAATCACTTTTTCACACAGGGCTCTGTAGGTTTGGATTTCTTTTTCCCTTAAGAATAAATACCTTCATTTATAAGCGTTATTTTGTGTTATTTTTGTCTAATATTTACATTTCTTTGATGATCTGAAATGCTTAAGTAACAAACGTGGAAAACAATAAGAAATCAGGGAGGGTGCAAATACTTTTTCACATCACTGTATGTTACCATCTCTATGGCTAAAACTGTAGCTTTTTGATTGTTTTATGTGGCCCTATTGTTTGTGTGATGCCCCTGCGACCAGGGTGGCCACATAGGGAACTGCAGCCAGGTAGAAAGGTAGACAGTTTGTGCACCAAACACCCTCACAGCACACACACCCACAGGAGCACAGCACCCAACCCGGAGCCCGGGACTCTAGGCGGGAAAGGGGTGATAGGGTTTAGAGGAAAGTGGGTGGGAATGTAGGCCAGGTGACAGATAGTACAAGTAGATGAAAAGAGGAGGAAGGAGTTAGTAGGCCAGAGTGAGCCGAGAGGTAAAGACCAGACAGACGATGACACATCCTGGTGGCATTGGGCTCCTTGGAGACGCAGAATCCACAGAGACACCGTTCCATGGAGAGAAAGATTGTCTATAGCCGACATCCCAAGGGAGTGTGAGGACAGAGACCGGACCGGTATCACCGTGTCCGAGGAACACGGCAGCATCGACCAACTACAGGCGGGATAGATTCCCTGATTGCATCTGGAAGTCACATGGGTTATAAGGAACCCGGTAATACCTTGAAAGACAGGGTTACCCTAGGTTAGGCTAACACCAGAGTGTCGGCTCTGAGGGGGCTGCAGCTATACGCCGGCTCCCCAGACAAATCGGTGGGGAACATAGATTCCAGATCCGTGTTCCCACTACAGGGTTAGAGGCTCAGCAGCAACCAGGAGAACCCGGCATACCGCCCATACACACAGGGTGAAGCTACATACAAGGGATCGAGATGCCGCCATACAATCCGCAGGAAGGACAGAGAGAAAGAGAACAAGCCTGAAAGGACATATAGAAAGAGTGAGGGGTCTCAGAGCGACAGCCTGGCTGCGGAGGGTTCAAGTGTCTGGCGTTATTGGAGTTGTGAATTGAACTGTACCGTGAACTGTGTTGTAAACTGCTTGCACTGAAGAACTTGAGAGTAAACCTGGTGAACCCTGCTCCAGTTTCCCGTGTCTGATGCCAGGTATTCTGAACTGTGAATTACACCTTGTTTCCTGCCAGGAGCACCCCGACCCGCGGCGGGTAGTGATGGGCGAATCCTAAATTACTCGGAATCGCTTGAATGTAGCGAGTCCGAGCCCAGGACTCGCTACTCGTTGCGAGTCTAGCGAGTTCAATGTTAATGAATGGGGAAGCGAGTAATAGCGAGTAGTGTGAGATTTACAAATCGCAGATGTGTCTCGGAAGCTTCAGCCTGAAGCAATCCTAGTTTTGTCATTTATTTGCATTGGACTCTTTTACTTTGTAAGTAATCGCTGGGAAACTCGCACAGATAAGAGTCCTGTCTGCTCTGTGCAGCTCCAGGGTCCTAGAGCCCGCCTGCTGCCTGATGTAGCAGTGCTGAGATTGTTCTCAGTCTGCTCATTCCCTGTGTACAGACATGAATGTCTGTGCACAGAGATGATGTAGCAGTGCTGAGATTGTTCATCTATATCTATACACAGGGGATGTAGTAGAGAGGACATCGCGTTTTGGACTGCGTCGGACGGAGGAGGATTTTTTTTAATTAAAGATGGAGTCCCTAATGGCTTTTTTTTTTATTTCTAATAAAAAAATTTCTCTGTGTTGTGTTTTTTTTAAAACAATTTAATAGAAATTCATGGCGGTCATGTCTAATATTGGCGTGACCGCCATAAATTTCGGGCTTAGGGCCAGCTGATAATACAAAGCTGGCCCTAACCTCTATTACCCAGCGTGCCACCGCCACCAGGGCCGCTGGAAGAGCGGGGTTGAGCGCCAGAGGATGGCGCTTCAATGAACGCGCCATCTTCTGGGGCGGCTGCGGGCTGCAATTTGCAGCGGGGGGTGCCCAGAAAGCTTGGGCATCCCTGCGCTGCGGATTCCAGCCCCCAGCTGCTTAGCTGTACCTGGCTAGACATAGAAATTGCGCGGAGCCCCACGCATTTTTTTGACTCCGACTCCGAGATGACTCCGACTCCGAGACGACTCCAAGACGACTCCGAGACGACTCCGACTCAGACGACTCCGACTCCGAGACGGCTCCGACTCCGAGACGGCTCCGACTCCGAGACGGCTCCGACTCCGACTCGACTCCGAGACGACTCCGACTCCGACTCGACTCCGAGACGACTCCGAGACGACTCCGACTCAGACGACTCCGACTCCGAGACGGCTCCGACTCCGAGACGGCTCCGACTCCGAGACGGCTCCGACTCCGACTCGACTCCGAGACGACTCCGACTCCGAGACGACTCCGACTCCGAGACGACTCCGACTCCGAGACGACTCCGAGACGACTCCGAGACGACGACGACTCCGACTCCGACTCGACTCCGAGACGACTCCGAGACAACTCCGACTCCGAGACGACTCCGACTCCGAGGCGACTCCGACTCCGAGGCGACTCCGACTCCGAGGCGACTCCGACTCCGAGGCAACTCCGACTCTGAGACTCCGACTCTGAGACTCCGACTCTGAGGAGACTCCGACTCCGAGACTCTGACTCTGAGCCTCTGACTCTGAAATTCATTAAATAATAAAAAAAAAAATGCGTGGGGCTCCGCGCAATTTCTATGTCTAGCCAGGTACAGCTAAGCAGCTGGGGGCTGGAATCCGCAGCGCAGGGATGCCCAAGCTTTCTGGGCACCCCCCGCTGCAAATTGCAGCCCGCAGCCGCCCCAGAAGATGGCGCGTTCATTGAAGCGCCATCCTCTGGCGCTGAACCCCGCTCTTCCAGCGGCCCTGGTGGCGGTGGCACGCTGGGTAATAAAGGGGTTAATACCAGCTTTGTTATACAAGCTGGTATTAAGCCCGAGATTCTTAATGTCAGGCCACGTTTGACCCAGCCACTAAGAATCTCCAATAAAGGGTTAAAAAAACACAACACAGAGAAAATTTTTTATTTGAAATAAAAAAAAAAAGCCATTAGGGACTCCATCTTTAATTAAAAAAATCCTCTTCCGTCCGACGCAGTCCAAAACGCGATGTCCTCTCTGCTACATCCCCTGTGCATAGATATAGATGTCTATGCACAGGGAATGAGCAGACTGAGAACAATCTCAGCACTGCTACATCATCTCTGTGAGCAGGTGGGCTCTAGGACCCTGGAGCTGCACAGAGAAGACAGCTGGACTTGGCTGGCAAAGAAACAGCAGTTATTTGCGAGTTTCCCTGCTATCACTGGCACAGTAGCCGAGTCTAATGCAAACAATGGCAATCCTAGTTTTGTCAGCGTTTCTGACAAAACTAGGATTGATATTGACTTGCATTGGACTCGTGCGAGTAATCACTGGGAAACTCGCAGAGTACCGAGTCCTGCGAGTCCCTTACTACTCGCCGAGTAACGAGTCCTAGCGAGTAGATTCGCCCATCCCTAGCGGCGGGCTCATCCATCTAGCTGCAGCCCCATCATCCATCCTCCTGGCAGAGCAGCGCTCCAGCGGTGGTCCCATCACTGACCACAATCCGTGGTTGGCGTCATGACAAACTATCCCTGTAAATACCCCTTTACTTGTGAGAACCCGGGACACGGTCCGGACCAAGACCGCCGTGACATCCCCAGCAGTGCCCCAGTCCGGTACCGAGTACCCCGTCCCAGTGGGCTCCACATTTGCATTAAGCGTCCCTGCTTTTCAGTCATCTTTATTTGAGCATTAATATTTTTACTTACACTATATATACATTCTGATTGAAATGAATTAAAATACAGTGTTTATTAATTGGCATAATTCGCTTATTCTTTCTGGTCTTCTGTGCTATGTTATACTTAAATTAAATGCTTTTATATCTACTTACATAATTGTCTTGCATCCGGATGTCCCTGATAAACGTCACCTCATTGGCCAGCTACAGCCAGCTGACTGGCACCTGATTGGCCACCTGAAAGACAATATGAAAAAAGTGGCGGCCATATTGGCACACCCATGTGATGGTTATACCAATATGCGGTCTGCACACTGCTGCCTTCTCGTTCTCCGTCACCTCCACCACCACCGCTACTGCACTGCCCCAGAGCCTTGCGCATGGGGCTGCCATGTTTGCACACCTGCACCGCTACTGTGCATGACAGAGTGAAAAAACATGATGGTGGCATGAGTGCACATGCGCTTGTCATATTTGTACACCCTGTCATGCACAATAGCAGTGCAGGTGTCCAAACATGGTGGCCGCATGCGCCTTAACAGTGTGTGCTGACAGTTATGATGAGCTGCCCCCATCCCTACGTCCCCGCACTCCAAATTAAGGACATCACAACCCACGAGCCCACCCTCAGCACCAGAGAGCCTGCCCCCATGGTGTCGTCACCGCTCTCCTGATGCGAAAGCATTGGTCACCTATCTAGGGTATTATAAATAGGCAATTATTGGTGATTAATTCTGTTCATGCATTTCTCATAATACGATATTCAGAAGAAGCAAGAAACCTTAAACAGATTTAGCATTGTAGACTTGTTTGGAAGGAAGACCAGGAAGGACATGGACTGGACCGGCCTGGTGGTCAGTTGGAGTTTTCCTCAGAGATATCATTTATTTTTATCTTCTCAATGTCATTGAATTCAAGATTTATTGGGCGACAAACTGTAGTTACCAGGAAAGTTTTCAACAGTTTGATATAAAACTGTAATAAAAGGAGAAGTTCCCTCATGAATCAGCCTTTGTGGGAGAGGCTCGATACATGACTTCTCCAAATATCTAGGAGTACTTGTCTCGTCTAGAAAAATACTCATCATATTATATTATTGCCTTTTCCAATATTTGTTTCACCCCCCTTTTCCATGTTTTGCCGCTCACTTTCCTCTCGAAGCCCATCATCTGACTGTCTTTTAGTGATGGGTGAGCATTACCTTGTTCGAGTGCTCGGTACTCCAAATGAGCAGTTGGACATTTGGACAGGTTCGATTTGTGTATCGAGTATAATGGAAGATCTTCTCTAGTTGTCCATTGATTTCCATTATACTCGGTACATGAATCGAGCCATCCAAATGTCCCACCTGCTCGTTTCACGTACCGAACATGATAGCGCTCGCTCATCACTACTGTAAATCCTTGTCTTAATGATAGACACTACTGGGGTGTATGGATGTCGTTTGGCAGAATTTCCTCTTTCTGCTCCCCTTTCAATGAGCCAAAGTGGAGAACTTCTAAATATCAGGGTCACGGGATGGACGGGATTGACCATTCGGTCAAAGGGTAATGAAGGGGTAATGAGAGTAATGAAGGGCAATGAAGGGCAGAAGGCAATCAGGGGAACAAGTCTGACCCTTAGACTGGGAGTCCCTGGCTCACCCTGTTCCCAGAATTACCTCTGAAGTTGGACTGCCACCCTTGCCCTAACTCTTGATCAGCTCTAAAATTTCCTAGATGGGAAAGCATAGAAACTCCCACAAAATAAGGAAACTCCAGATAGAAACAGCAGGAAGGCTACGGCAAACACTGCACTAAAGTCTTCACATCTTAAGGTCCTTGCAGAGACTAAACTCTATCAGCGACATCTGCTGGTGGGAGAGGGAACTATTTAAAGGTCAGGGGTGTGAACGGCAACGTAACCTAACACACACCCGCACCTGAAGAGCCATATACCATAGACAGCAGCAGCTTCTGACATTAACTCTGAGTTTACCAACAGGAATTAAACATACTAAATTAGGCACAGCAGTTCAAAAAGACTGCAGCGCAGGTTACACGTGACAATCAGTACATCATTGAGCCAAGCTGTGAACGTCATGCAGGTCTAGTGGCAAAAGAGGAAATCTTTGGAACATTGAAGGGCCATCTCTGCCCAGGTTATACTCTGTGACCTCTGCCATATATGTACGGTTGCAAACTGGAAAGACATAAAAGCACAAATAGGGTCTTATCTTCCAATAGATAATGGTATTGAAAATCCTGAAAAGGCTCACCTTCAGGGGTTGTGAACAGTCACAACCACTATATGCAAGTAAAATAGCTTGGAGCGGACCAACATGGAATCAGCAACCATAGAAGAGAAAGAAATGGATAAATTAAGAAATGTCAAGAAATGAAAGTAGATGATTTATTTGTTAACACGTTTCGAAACCATCACTTGCTTCTTCTTCTTCAGGTCCTCAAGAAGAACATTGTGATGACCTTGAAACATGTTGACCAATAAATCATCTTTAACTCTGTTCGGATTCTATCCTTGATGGCAGATCTACTGTATAAAGCCCATCCAGAGGATGTACAAATATAGTAGATATGGGGGCTCTAGACAATGCCGTCAGCACCCCTCAGTCATTCATTATGGCCAAGGGGCACCAGAAAGGACACTTTCACCCATTTCCAACCTTTAAAATGCATGTCATGAAGGAAAGATGCTTCAAAGAGGTTAAACTGCTACAGTCATAGCTCCAATAGCAACAGAAAGACTTTCATGAGTGGGCACCCTCACCGAACACATTTCTGGGTGGGTAGAGGGTGTTCTCAAACCCCTGATAGAAGAGACACCCAGCTACATTCAGGACACAACTGACCTATTGAATAAACTGTCAGCAATAGATCCTCTATCAGAAGGAACCATCCTCGCCACCATGGATGTGAAATCTCTATACAGCAACATCCCACACCAGGATGGATCAAATGCAAAACCTTCCAGGAAAACACAGGGATTGATGCTATTCTTTGATGAAGCTTATAAAATTCATCCTCATGCATAACTACTTCAAATTTGACGACATCATATATTTACAGGAGACTGGCACAGCAATGGGGAGCAAAATTGCACCACAGTATGCAAACCTTTACATGGCCAAGCTTGAAGGTGACTTTTTATCCTCTTGTCCTATCAGACCTCTGGCCTACTACCGTTATATTGATGACATTTTAATCATCTGAACCGGGTCTGAGCAACAGCTGAAGACGTTCCATGAAGACTTTAAATAGTTTCATCCCACCATCAACTTAACACTCATCTACTCCTGCACTGAAATCAGCTTTCTGGACACCATCATTAAGCTATGGAATAATGAAATAGAGACATCCTTGTACCGGAAGCCAATTGACCATCCAGCATATCTCCGATGGGACAGTTTTCATCCAAAACACATAAAAACTCTATTGTGTATAGTCAGGCCATCAGATACAACCGGATATGTTCCAACCCTACAGATAGAGACAATCACCTTGAGGACCTCAGAAAGACCTTTTTGAACCAGGGACCATCCAAGAGCAATCGAGAACCAGATGACAAGAGCCTCCAGAATATCAAGGAATCATCTCCTACATTACAAAACTAGAGAAGAAAACAACAGAGTTCCTCTCGTAGTCACCTACAATCCAAGTCTGGAGGTGCTAAGAGGAGCCGCACGGAAACTGCAACCACTCCTACAAAAAGATACCAGACTAAAATCAATATTTCCGGATCCCCCCACTGTTGTGTTTTAGGCAGCCCCGAATCTAAAAAGCATCATTGTCGGAAGCACCCTGTCCTCTCCAAAAATAACAGGAACCTTTCCCTGCAACCAGAGAAAGTGCAAACCTCCATCTATAATGACAACGGACAAGATAAAGATTCCTGGGACAGATCAGGACTACAAGATCCCAGGTAACTTCAGCTGCACCTCAAGCAATGTGGTGTATTTAATCACATGTACCAAATGTCCAACAGGTGGCATGTACATAGGGAGACCGGACTACAATTCAGAACAAGAATGAATTCTCATCACCACTCAATAAAAGAAAGACATATGGATCTACCTGTAGCAAAGAATTTTTGTAGCTCTGACCACAGTGAAACTGATATGATTTTAAAAAGTAACTTCAAATCTCAGAGAGAGCAAAGAATTCGGGAATAGAAAAGGATAACGACCTTTGACACATTCACAGCTGGAATGAACATTTCACATGGATTCATTTCTTTTTACATCAATTGAAAGGCCATTTGGGGTATCATCTCTTTGAGCAGACCCCAGTTAGAGGACAATAAAACTTTGACATTTCTTATCAATGAACTGTTCTGATACTGACTATTATAACCATTTCACCCTGTCTCATACCTGTTTTCGAACCAACCACTAATCAAAGGACAATAAAACTGTCTGTGCTTCTTATCCCTGAACTCTGATTCTACTTCCCCAGCTGCTCTTCCCCTCCTCCCAAGACTGACCATACTGCTTCACGTCACCTGAGTTATTTACTGCATCATCCTACCCTGTATTTGGATGTACAGTTGTGGCCAAAAGTATTGACACCCCTGCAATTCTGTCAGACAATACTCAGTTTCTTCCTGAAAATGATTGCAATCACATATTCTTTGGTATTATTATCTTCATTTAATTTGTCTTCAATGAAAAAACACAAAAGAGAATTGTCCTAAAGCCAAATTGGATATAATTTCAGACCAAACATAAAAAAGGGGGTGGACAAAAGTATTGGAACTGTTAGAAAAATCATGTGATGCTTCTCTAATTTGTGTAATTAACAGCACCTGTAACTTACCTGTGGCACCTAACAGGTGTTGGCAATAACTAAATCACACTTGCAGCCAGTTGACATGGATTAAAGTTGACTCAACCTCTGTCCTGTGTCCTTGTGTGTACCACATTGAGCATGGAGAAAAGAAAGAAGACCAAAGAACTGTCTGAGGACTTGAGAAACCAAATTGTGAGGACGCATGAGCAATCCCAAGGCTACAAGTCCATCTCCAAAGACCTGAATGTTCCTGTGTCTACCGTGCACAGTGTCATCAAGAAGTGTAAAGCCCATGGCACTGTGGCTAACCTCCCTAGATGTGGACGGAAAAGAAAAATGGACAAGAGATTTCAACGCAAGATTGTGCGGATGGTGGATAAAGAACCTCGACTAACATCCAAACAAATTCAAGCTGCCCTGCAGTCCGAGGGTACAACAGTGTCAACCCGTACTATCCGTCGGCGTCTGAATGAAAAGGGACAGTATGGTAGGAGACCCAGGAAGACCCCACTTCTTACCCCGAGACATGAAAAAGCCAGGCTGGAGTTTGCCAAAACTTACCTGAGAAAGCCTAAAACGTTTTGGAAGAATGTTCTCTGGTCAGATGAGACAAAAGTAGAGCTTTATGGGCAAAGGCATCAACATAGAGTTTACAGGAAAAAAAGAGTCATTCAAAGAAAAGAACACGGTCCCTACAGTCAAACATGGTGGAGGTTCCCTGATGTTTTGGGGTTGCTTTGCTGCCTCTGGCACTGGACTGCTTGACCGTGTGCATGGCATTATGAAGTCTGAAGACTACCAACACATTTTGCAGCATAATGTAGGGCCCAGTGTGAGAAAGCTGGGTCTCCCTCAGAGATCATGGGTCTTCCAGCAGGACAATGACCCAAAACACACTTCAAAAAGCACTAGAAAATGGTTTGAGAGAAAGCACTGGAGACTTCTTAGGTGGCAGCAATGAGTCCAGACCTGAATCCCATAGAACACCTGTGGAGAGATCTAAAAATGGCAGTTTGGAGAAGGCACCCTTCAAATATCAGGGACCTGGAGCAGTTTGCCAAAGAAGAATGGTGTAAAATTCCAGCAGAGCATTGTAAGAAACTCATTGATGGTTACTGGAGGCGGTTGATCGCAGTTATTTTGGCTAAAGATTGTGCAACCAAGTATTAGGCAGAGGGTGCCAATACTTTTGTCCGGCCCATTTTTGGAGTTTTGTGTGAAATGATCAATGTTTTGCTTTTTGCTTCATTCTCTTTTGTGTTTTTTCATTGAAAACAAATTAAATGAAGATAATAATACCAAAGAATTTGTGATTGCAATCATTTTCAGGAAGAAACGGAGTATTATCTGACAGAATTGCAGGGGTGTCAATAATTTTGGCCACAACTCCAGAAGTTGTATCATTATTAAGCCTGATGAAGAGGCCGTAGTGTCTCGAAAGCTTGCTTTGCTTTTTCTTACCATCTTTTCATTTAGCCATTAAAAGTTATCACCACTGAGGCCTCTCAGATTCTAATATTTTTTTTGTACAAACTAATGAAATATCAGAATATTTATCCCGTACTTTGAACGTCCAAATAAAAGAGAATCTAAAATCCAGAATGGCTGAAATATTGTTATTTCGCCTCCAGAAAAATGGAATAAAAGTAATTTAGACAGTTTCTTGGACCCCAAAATATTAAAGATAAGAAATACATTTCAAGAAAAAAGAAGCCTCCATAGAGGGTCAATGTGTCTATAAATGCTGAAGTGATGGAGTCAGGGGGTCTCCGGCGTCACGTTGTTTGGTAAGGTGAGTTATCGGTGGAATGTGCGGGGAATGAGTATGACCTCAGTGTTTCCTCCACGAGGCTCAGACACGAGGAGTCCAGATGTCTGGCTTCATAGCTACAGACCATTTTTCCGGTCCCAATCCTGTCACGATGGACAATCCATTACAGTTACTCTCTTCTTTCTGGGGCAGGAGTTCTTCACTGTTTTCCCTTAATGATCCATCTAATGGTTAAACTGAAGAAGACCCCTGGATATACACATAATTGGAGTAACTAATATTCACCGTATGTACAGACCACGCTTAAGTCATTATGACTTGATGGATGAATGCTCTGTAGGAACATTGATCTTGGCAGCC
>JARQOC010000004.1:20964014-20983777 GCA_033576535.1 Allobates femoralis
AGGGTTATACAGTCTATAAAAAAGCCACAGCCCCATCCATACCCCCAAACAGGACCCAGTGCCAGAGTCTGACCCGGGGCCCAAAAGGGGGTTTTGGGGGTGGACGATGACCGCCCCCATTCATTGTCCTTGGGGAAAGCGCTTACTAGGGTATCTCCAATAGTCCTATAGAAAATTTGATTTTAACCCCGGGGTGCTTATCCCCCCTTTCTGGCCCAAAGGGGGAGAAAAAAATCGGGGTTTTTTGGCCCCAAAATGTCACTTTTTGCTGGGAAAACAAAAGTGAAAGTTTTGGGGGGATTTGTTTGATTTGGGGAGTTCTACAAAAAAGTTTATTTGGGTCCCTAAGGGTTTGTATTTATATTAATTTTAGGCACTTTTTTGGGGCACATTATTTTTATTAGAAATATGGGTTTTTACGGGCACTTTTATTTAGATACTTTTTAAATAATTTATTTATTAATTGTTTGGCATTTTTATTTATGTGCATGTTTTTGTGAAAATTTTTTATTAATTGTAGGGACTTTTATTTATGTGCATTATTGCAGTATTAGTTATTCATTGTATGGCACTTTTATTTATGTGCATTATTGTGGTATTATTTGTTAATTGTATGGCACTTTTATTTATGTGCATTATTGCAGTATTAGTTATTCATTGCAGTATTATTTATTAGTTATTAATTGTATGGCACATTTGTTTATGTGCATTATTGCAGTATTAGTTATTCATTGTATGGCACTTTTGTTTATGTGCCTTATTGTGGTATTATTTATTAATTGTATGGCACTTTTATTTATGTGCATTATTGCAGTATTAGTTATTCATTGTATGGCACTTGTATTTATGTGCATGATTGTGATATTATTTATTAATTGTATGGTACTTGTATTTATGTGCATTATTGCAGTATTATTTAGGCATTTTATGGCACTTTTTACTTTAATATTGTTTGGTAGTATTCCTTAAAGGAAAACTGTCAGGTCAGAAATCCACATGTAACTGCTAGCATTTTCTAATTCCTCACTCTAAGCTCTTTCTATTTATGTATTTCATTTATTTATATTCCCCTCCTATCTTCTGTAAACTTCAAATAAAGAGATTCATTCCATCTGTCACTCACTGTGAGTGATCCACTTAGTTCTCTGCTGTCCACTCCCCATAAGATGAATATTCATGTCACATATTCACATCACATAATTGTACAGGAGATCACTGGGAAGGGGGGGAGCTGTGCTCTCCACTCTGTGTGCAGCAACACAAGAGGTCAAATAAAACACAGAAACTGTCACAGCACAGCAGCACTGCTTTACAGAAACAGATGGAGTCTACATAAGATAAGGCAGACCTGCAATCTCTCTTTCCCTGTGTCCTCAACAGAATAGATCTCCTAAAAGTGAAAGCACGGTGCCCAGAGAGTACAGGGAGGAGGGAGGAGAGAGCTGCAGAGAAGGAGGAGAGAGCTGCAGAGAGGGAGGAGAGAGCTGCAGAGAGGGAGGGGAGAGCTGCAGAGAGGGAGGGGAGAGCTGCAGAGAGGGAGGAGAGAGCTGCAGAGAGGGGGGAGAGCTGCAGAGAGGGAGGGGAGAGCTGCGAAGAGGGAGGAGAGAGCTGCAGAGAGGGAGGAGAGAGCTGCAGAGAGGGAGGAGGGAGCTGCAGAGAAGAAGAAGGAGAGAGCTGCAGAGATGGAGGAGAGAGCTGCTGAGATGGAGGAGAGAGCTGCTGAGAGGGAGTAGAGAGCTGCAGAGAGGAAGGAGAGAGCTGCAGAGAGGGAGGAGAGAGCTGCAGAGAGGGTGGAGAGAGCTGCAGAGAGGGAGGAGAGAGCTGCAGAGAGGGAGGAGAGAGCTGCAGAGAAGAAGAAGGAGAGAGCTGCAGAGAGGGAGGAGAGAGCTGCAGAGAGGGAGAAGAGAGCTGCTGAGAAGGCGTGCATAATTACATGACAGTTTATACAGCCAGGACTAATGGTCTCTGCTTATAATGGGACAGGACTAATCCATGATCTCCCTGCAGGGTCTGACAATGCTGATAACATGGAAACTACAAACAGTACAATAACGATTTTTCATGTTTTTAAAAGGTCTGTCCAGGCATTATTCAAGGGTAATATTAGTATCATACTGAAAAATGACCTGACAGAGTCCCTTTAAGCATTAGTAGTGTTTTTTATTCATTCTATGGCACTTTTATTTGGGTACCTTTTGTTTAGACATTGTTGTTGTCACGCTGGGATATAGGACTCCCAGTAAGCAGGGCAACACAGAGGGTACAATGGAGGATGGTAAAGGGAAGGAAGGCCCTAATGGTGGGGAGCAGAGGATGGAAAACCTCCTGACACTAACCTATGTTTGGCCCCTGAGCTTCCCTAAATCCCTATGTGGGTCCTTCCCCCTGCCGCTATCAGGTGCCTAGTCCCTGGCTGTCACCTCTACTCCCCCTAACTAGTGCACTAGAGGTTAGGTCTGATCTAGTGCAACACAGGGAAGGTAAATAGACAGGGGACTAGACAAAAATGAATATAAAACAACCCGACTGCTGCAGGCAGACACCGGACACGAGGACGGCAGCCAACAGTACTCCAAACAGCTTCACCTTCACTCCTACCTTCACCGGGGTCAGAATACAATGAGATCTATTACCAGAATCAGGTGATGGATCATGTGACTATTTAAAGGGAAGGGGAGTGGTCACTAACCAAGCAACTTCCAAAAGCTACCAGGAAGGAAAGTGACATTAATCCTTGCTAGTACAAAAGAACTTAAACACATTTAAAATACCACAAACTCCTGAACTGTCACACATCTCCTAATGACTGGGGACTCGTGACAGTTGTCCACTTTAATTTGGGCTCATGTTGGGACGGGTCTTTAGCCATTGTATGGCCCTTTCATTTCAGTATATAGTGGTAGTATTTATTTATTTTACGGCACTTTTATTTGTGCACTATATGGTAGTATTATTTAGGCATCTTGTGGTTCTTGTATTTGGGTACATTATTGTAGTATTATTTAGACATTGTATGAAACTTTTATGTGGATACCTTTTGATTAAACATTGCTGTGCACTTTTATTTGGGCACTATATGGTACTTGTATTTAGGTGTATTATGGTAGTATTATTTAGGCATTATATGGTACTTATATTTGGGCACTATATGGTACTTATATTTGGGCACTATATGGTAGTATTATTTAGGCATTATATGGTACTTATATTTGGGCACTATATGGTACTTATATTTGGGCACTATATGGTAGTATTATTTAGGCATTATATGGTACTTATATTTGGGCACTATATGGTACTTATATTTGGGCACTATATGGTAGTATTATTTAGGCATTGTATGGTACTTCTAGTTAGTTGCATTATGGCGGTATCATTTATTCATTGTCCGTCACTCTACTGCAGTATTTTTTATTCAGTACACTATTTTTTTCTTTATCTACCTTAAAAATCCCCCCAAAACAAGCATCTAAATATTTTTTGGCACAGACCTCTTTACACTGTGTGCAGAATTATTAGGCACGTTGTATTTTAGAGGATTATTTTTATTATTGATCAACATCTATGTTCTCAATCACCCAAAAGACTCAAATATCAAAGCTTAATATTTTTGGAAGTTGGAGTGGGGTTTTTAGATTTGGCTCTTAGGAGGATATCTGTGTGTGCAGGTAACTATTACTGTGCAGAATTATTAGGCAACTTAATAAAAACCAAATATATTCCCATCTCACTTGTTTATTTTCACCAGGTAAACCAATATAACTGCACAAAATGTAGAAATAAACATTTCTGACATGCAAAAACAAAACCGCCCAATAATTAGTGCCCAATATCGCCCCCTTTCTTTATGATGACACTCAGCAGCCTCCATCCATAGATTCTGTCAGTTGCTTGATCTGTTTACGATCCACATTGCGTGCAGCAGCCACCACAGCCTCCAGACACTGTCCCCAGAGGTGTGCTGTTTTCCCTCCCAGACACTGTTCTCAGAGGTGTACTGCTTTCCCTCACTGTAGATCTCACATTTTAGGAGGGACCACAGGTTCTCTATGGGGTTCAGATCAGGTGAACAAGGGGGCTATGTCATTATTGTTTCTTCTTTTAGCCCATTACTGGTCAGCCACGCTGTGGAGTAGTTGGATGCATGTGATGGAGCATTGTCCTGCATGAAAATTATGTTTTTCTTGAACGATACCGACTTCTTCCTGTACCACTGCTTGAAGAAGTTGTCTTCCAGAAACTGGCAGTAGGTCCGGGAGTTGAGCTTCACTCCATCCTCAACCCGAAAAGGTCCCACAAGTTGATCTTTGATGATCCCAGCCCATACCAGTACCCCACCTCCACCTTGCTGGTGTCTGAGTCAGAGTGGAGCTCTCTGCGCTTTACTGATCCAACCTCTGGCCCATCCATCTGGCCATCAAGAGTCACTCTCATTTCATCAGTCCATAAAACTTTTGATAAATCAGTGTTAAGCTATTTCTTGGCCCAGTCTTGACGTTTTATCTTATGTTTCTTGTTCAGAGGTGGTGGTTTTTCAGCCTTCCTTACCTTGGCCATGTCCCTGAGTATAGCACACCTTGTGCTTTCTGATACTCCAGTAACGTTGCAGCTCTGAAATATGGCAAAACTGGTGGCAAATGGCATCTTGGCAGCTTCACGCTTGATTTTCCTCAATTCATAGGCAGTTATTTTGCACCTTTTCTGCCCTCACGCTTCTTGCGACCCTGTTGGCTATTTGCCATGAAACGCTTGAATGTTCGGTGATCGCGCTTCAAAAGTCTGGTAACTTCAAGACTGCTGCATCTCTCTGCAAGACATCTCACAATTTTGTACTTTTCAGAGCCCGTCACATCTCTCTTCTGACCCCTTTTGCCTAAGGAAAGGCATTTGCCTAATAATTAAGCACACCTTATGTATGGTGTTGATGTCATTACACCACACCCCTCCTCATTACAGAGATACACATCACCTGATTTACTTAATTGGTAGTTGACTCTCAAGCCTATACAGCTTGGAGTAGGACATGTGATGCGCCCCCAGGCTATGGGGTACTCGGGAGCCGGGCTGGTGCTATCTCTCTGGGGTATCATGGTAGTCGTGACCCGGTCCCGTAGCCTGGGATCAGTCCAAAAAAGGGTTATTTACAAGGGATTTGTCGTGACGCCACCCGGGGCATGTGGTCAATAGAACCACCGCTGCCGTATTGCTGCTGGGAACGGTGACTTGGGGCAGCGTGGATGGTAAGCCCTGCTCGGGTAGGGCTGAGGGTCCCCAGGGCAGGAGTGCTGGTATTGGATGGGGCTTTGTGAGGGATCGTGATTCACACAGTCACTTACTTTGCTGCAGCTCTCCACGGTGCTAGTAGTCGGCGGCTCTGCAGGTATAAGGTTCCGTTATGGAACACAGGGCAACAGGCGCAATCAACAGGCAGACTCCTGATAGCTGTTTCTCAGTCCCTTTACTGGAGTTAAGGCAGATGTTATACATTGTCCATGGAGTCTGGAGAGCAGTTTGAGGTAATTCTCACCCGGCTGGGTCTTATTGGCTTCCTCACTTCGCTTGTGTTGCGGCCCTTGCAGTTGCTTAAGCTAGGCTGCTGGCCCTGTCTCTGTCTGCATCTACAAGTATGACAAGCAACTCGAGTCCTTCACTTCTCTACCCCACTCCGGGAAGTCAGTGTTACTGGATTCTATATGTTGCTATGTCCCGTGTAGCTGGAGAATCTGGAGTCCCCCACTCTCCGGTGTTGACTGTCGGTGTGTGTGAACCTGTACAGTTTCGGACTCCGGTGTCCGTTCTGGCGTTGTTCCTCTCAGAGAAGGGAAGCACAGGGTGGTGCAACCTCCCGGTAAGTTTCTTTCTCTTCTCTTTCCTCAGACCCTAGCCTTAGGCCTGGTGTTCAGCAGTGGACCTTGGGATGAGCCTGGCACAGCTCGTTTACACCCAGGTCTGATTCTCAGGAACTGCACTCAACTGTGCTCTTCGCAGTCTTTACAGGAACTGCACTGCACTTTTTGCTCCTCAAACCAGAATATATAGGGGAGCTCACCCCCTTACTGCTCTCTGGTGACACCTAACAATGGTGACACTGTGGCACTATGACTCTGGGGTGCCACACATGTATAAATAGTATCATGTGATCAAAAGACTCATTTGCCTAATAATTCTGCACACAGTGTAGACCGTTACCTCTGTGTCGACCACTGAATGTCACTGTGAGATCTATGCGGACCCGCACTTCTCACCAGAGCTGTGGAGTCAGTAAGGCTAGGGTCACATTTGAAAAGGTAATTGCGGTTCCCGCATCCGGATTTGGATGTGGGAACCGCAATTACCTTCAGAGACATTTTTGTGTCCAAACCTTTTCTTTAAACCGCAATGCGGTAACCGGATTGCTCTGGATGTGTAATCCTAAGCAATCCGGCTACCGCCTGCTTTGTTCATCCCTGCTGCTGCAGCGATGACCAAAGGGTTAAATAATAAAAATCCATGGGGACAACATGTCTCTAGGGGGTGTCCATCCCCCCTAGAGACATGCTGTCCACACAGGATGACATGTCAGGGGTTAACTTAACTGTTAACCCCTGAGCCGCAATTGTCGGCTTTCTACAATTCATTCTATTAAAACCCGCCGGCTCCTGCATCAGCACCAGTATCCTACACAATTTGCGTAAGCATTTTACAGTACAGCGCATCCTCAGTGAGGAGCTGTCTGTGTTGCTTATGCAATTTGCGTAGGCTACTGGTCCTGATGCAGGAGCTGGCGACTGTAAATAGAAATTACAGTTAAAAGCCAACAATAGCGGCTTATGGGTTAACAGTTAAGTTAACCCCTGACATGCCATCCTGTGTGGACAGCATGTCTCTAGGGGGGCTGGACACCTCCAAGAGACATGTTGCCCACATGGATTCTCATTACTTAACCCTTTGTTCATCCCTGCTACCGCAGAGATGAACAAAGCTGCCGGCTGCCGCTGGCATTCACATATGCCTTGCGGTAGCTGCATGGGCTCCTATAGAAGCCCATTATAACAAAAAGGCTGCGGCAGAGTAACCGGTGCAAAAACTGGAGTCGGTAACCGGATTGCATTTAGTGTAATCCGGTTAACATAATGGGCTCCTATGGGCAGCGGTTCCTGATCCGGTTTTGAGCTTTTTGACAGCTCAAAACCAGATCAGAATTTCAAAAATCTGCCACAAGTGTGACCCCAGCCTAAGCCAAACTTCACAATCTGACTCCTCAATTTCCCTGAATCCTACTCCGAATCCACCAAAATGGACTCTAACTCCGACTCCACAGCCCTGCTTCCCAGTGCGATGTGGGCAGTAATGTAGAAATGTAGCTGTAATATTTCTAGCTCTGTACTTGTGGTGCCCTGGGTCTGGGTTCTATTGGGCACATTGTGATTTTTATCCATGGTGCCTAGGATCCGGGTTCCATTGGGCACATTGTGATTTTACCCATGGTGTCCTGGATCCGGGTTCCATTGGGCACATTGTGATTTTACCTGTGGTGCCCCGGATCCGGGTTCCATTGGGCACATTGTGATTTTTATCTATGGTGTCCTGTATCCGGGTTCCATTGGGTGCATTGTGGCTTTACCTTTGGTGTCCCAGATCTGGGTTCCATTGGGCACATTGTAGTTCTACCTGTGTGCCTGAGATCCGAGTGCTTCCGTGTTTTGTCACAGAGACCAAAAATGCACCAAAATGTGTTTTTGGTCTCAGTGAAAAAACGTGAAAACCGGGATCAGGCAAAAAAGTAAAGAACTGTATGCAGCCCAAGTTCATCCGGCCTTATTGGAAGTCAATGGGGCCAAAAATGATGCGGATGCATCTATGGTAGTTCAAGCCAGAGTCACATGGATGGCGAAAAACGGTAGCGTATAACCAGCCTCATTCATGGTATGGCACCATTTTTGGCGTTCTATGTGTTGATGCTTTGACTCTCGTTTTGTTTGATTTGCTTTGATTTTTTTAGATAATTTGTCACAGATTTTTTGCATTTTTTTCTAGAAATATAAAGCAGACTTCAGTCAGGGGCACCGATCTGGTGGGCTCAGGTGGGCACGGTGTGTATAGGTATGCGCACATTCCTGGTATCAGACCTGGCACATACACTCACGTCCGCTCAATGTCTCAGCTGCTCGCCGTGATTAAACTCTCCTCGGACTTCCAATGACTCATTCTGCACTGCGGAGAGTCCTGCGTCACCAGGAGGCAGTGGGGGCTGTGGGGGAAACACAGACAAAGACAGAAGGGAGACACCCATGTATATGTGTTTACTGAATACCAAACGATGCCTATAGACTCGTATTATTATTATTATCATCTATGCCGCGGTATGAGCAGAGGAAGAGATTGCACAGATACACGTGTCATTAAACTGATAGGTTTAGGATAATGCAGGCGGTTAACCTGCAGATCAATGGAAAATCACAGATATCTCCGTACGTAGGATGAACAATAACTTCTGCTGTATTAACATATTCATCTCTGCTCCAACGTTTGCTCCTCTGTGTTGAATTTGCAGCAGGGAAAAGTGGAAATCACATGAGGGAGACGTTACCGATATGGAAAAAAGGGAAACGGAGTTAAAAAAACAACTGGATGAACAAAAGCCCTCGGCTGCTGGTAATGAGGTTATTAATGTGAATTTAGGCAAATCATCAAGATCCTCTACTGGCAGCGTCCGTGTAATTACCAAACAATGACAAACAAATTGGCTCAATGAAGACAAATACGGGGGCCCTGCAGCCACAGGAGACACGTACGGACATACTGCAGGCATGAGAGACAAGACCGGAGACACTGCAGCCATGAGAGACAAGACTGGAGACACTGCATCCATGAGAGACAAGACTAGAGATGCTGCAGCCATGAGAGACAAGACCGGAGACACTGCAGCCATGAGAGACAAGACCGGAGACACTGCAGCCATGAGAGACAACACTGGAGACACTGCAGGCATGAGAGACAAGACCGGAGACACTGCAGCCATGAGAGACAACACTGGAGACACTGCAGGCATGAGAGACAAGACCGGAGACACTGCAGCCATGAGAGACAAGACTAGAGATGCTGCATCCATGAGAGACAAGTCTGGAGACACTGCATCCATGAGACAAGACTAGAGATGCTGCATCCATGAGAGACAAGTCTGGAGACACTGCATCCATGAGACAAGACTAGAGATACTGCATCCATGAGAGACAAGTCTGGAGACACTGCATCCATGAGACAAGACTGGAGACACTGCAGCCATGAGAGACAAGTCTGGAGACACTGCATCCATGAGACAAGACTGGAGACACTGCAGCCATGAGAGACAAGACCAGAGACACTGCAGCCATGAGAGACAAGACCAGAGACACTGCAGCCATGAGAGACAAGACCAGAGACACTGCAGCCATGTGAGAAAAGACTTGAGATGCTGCAGCCATGGAAGACAAGTCCGGGGACACTGCAGTCATGGGAGACAAGACTGGAGACACTGCATCCATGAGAGACAAGACTGGAGATGCTGCAGCCATAGGAGGCGAGACTAGAGATGCTGCAGCCATAGTAGTCGAGACTAAAGTTGCAGCCATGTGAGACAAGACCAGAGATGCTGCATCCATGTGAGAAAAGACCGGAGACACTGCATTGATGAGAGACAAGACTGGAGACACTGTATCCATGAGAGACAAGACTGGAGATGCTGCAGCCATGAGAGACAAGACCGGAGACACTGCATCCATGATAGACAAGACTGGAGACACTGCATCCATGAGAGACAAGACTGGAGATGCTGCAGCCATAGGAGGCGAGACTAGAGATACTGCAGCCATAGTAGTCGAGACTAAAGTTGCAGCCATGTGAGACAAGACCAGAGATGCTGCATCCATGTGAGAAAAAACCGGAGACACTGCATTGATGAGAGACAAGACTGGAGACACTGCATCCATGAGAGACAAGACTGGAGATGCTGCAGCCATAGTAGGTGAGACTAAAGATGCAGCCATGGGAGACAAGACCAGAGATGCTGCATCCATGTGAGAAAAGACTTGAGATGCTGCAGCCATGGAAGACAAGTCCGGGGACACTACAGTCATGGGAGGCAAGACTGGAGATGCTGCAGCCATAAGAGGTGAGACTAGAGATGCAGCCATGTGAGACAAGACTTGAGATGCTGCAACCATGGAAGACAAGTCCGGGGACACTGCAGTCATGGGAGACAAGTCCAGAGATATTGAAGCTATGGAAGATAAGTATGGAAATGCTGCAGCCATTGGAGACAAGTCTGGAAATGATGCAGCCATGACAGACAAGTGCGGAGATGCTGTAGGCATAGGACACAAGACTAGAGATGCTGCAGCCATGGGAGACAAGACCGGAGATACTGCAGTCATGGGAGACACGACTAGTGATGATGCAGCCATGATAGACAAGTGCGGAGATGCTGAAGGCATAGGATACTAGACTAGAGATGCTGCAGCCATGGGAGACAAGACCGGAGATGCTGCAGCCATGGAAGACAAGACCGGAGATGCTGCAGGCATAGGAGACAAGACTAGACATGATGCAGCCATGATAATGATAGACAAGTTTGGAGATGTTGCAGACATGGGAGACAAGACTGGAGATGTTGCAGCCATGGTAAATTAGTCCAGAGATGATGCAGCCATGGGTGTCAAGTCCGGAGACTGCAGCCGTAAGAGACAAGGGAACTGTGCAGCCATGAGAGACAAGACCGGAGACTCTGCAACCATGGAAGACAAATGCGGAGATGCTGCAGCCATGGGAAACAAGTCCAGAGAAGCTGCAAGTATGAGAGACAAAGCCATAGATGCTGCAGCCATGGGAGACAATTCTAGAGATACTCCAGTCATGGAAGACAAGTCCAGATACACTGCAGCCATGGGGGGAGACAAGTTTGTAGACACTGCAGATATGGTAGACAATTCCAGAGATGCTAAAGCCATAGGAGACAAGTGTGGAGGTGCTGCAGCCATTGGAGACAAGTCCAGAGATGCTGCAGCCATGGGAGACAAGTAACGGGACAGTACAGATACCGTATGGGAGACAATTCTGGAGATGCTGCAGCCTGGGGAGACAAGTCTGGAGACACACTGCAGCCATGGGAGGCAAGTCCAGAGATGCTGCAGACATGGGAGACAAGTTCGGGGGCACTGTAGCCAGGGGAGACAAGACCGGAGATTCTGCAGCCATGGGAGACAGGTTCCGAGATGCTAAAGCCATAGAAGACACGTTCGGAGATGTAGCAGCCATGGGAGACAAGTCTGGACACACTGCAGCTATAGGAGAGAAATCCGAGGACACCGCAGCCATGGGAGAGAAGTCCGGAGACATTGCAGCCATGGAAGATGAGTCTGGAGACGCTGCAGGCCATGGGGACAACTCCAAAGATGCTGCAGCTACAGAACACATTTATGCTATGCAGGCTGCTTACAGTAACACCAGCAACATGCCACGTGATGTTGTCTCGATTGAAAAAAGGCTCCTTAGACACTTTGTAGAAATCCCTTTGCTGTGTTGTCAGCTGTTTATAGCAAGAAAAGATCAGGAATATCATCATCCTGGAACAGTAAAACTTTACATGGCGTTAATGAGAGCCGCTGTAAATGATGGCGGCCGTGGACTGGCTACCGTTTAACATATGATTGGCTAATTCTGTACACCCCCACATCCCCGATTATAAGATGGTGTTCACATTTATGCAACCACATTATTTGAGTGGTTATAATGATTTTGGTTTGATTCTCAATGGATTTGTGCAGATTATAGATGATAATAAAGGTGGAAAAAGTTCTGAAATGATTTCTTCTTAGTAGGAGACCTGGCTTTTACAGGAGTGTGCAGACTCTTACACCCACCGTAGGTGTAAAATTGGACAAAAATCATCCAAATTGGAGGCAGAAAATTACCCAGGTCGTCTGATCTCAGAAAAACATATTAAACCGAAAAAATTCAGAACTCCACTTTTCCTCTCGACAGCTACTTAGCAACCGATGCTAAAGCGCGGCTCGTTAGCATTAGCATACACGGTTAGTAGTTTGCACCCTAACACTATGGAGATTAATGGCATTGGCGTGTAAATTAGTAACACCGCATGCTTATCATCCACCAGCTCATACTCAGTTGCTATGGATGTGGCAGCATATCTATGTATATCCCCGGAGGCCATTCTTGTACTCCAGTAAACATGCTCCGTACTACAATAGGTGGAGGGAGACGCCTCATACATCAAATATGTTAATTGAATTGAACTCATGTTCAATGGAATGATAAAGTAAAGCCCCATCATATTAAATAGCTATTGGGCAAATGATTGCACCCAAGGCCCCCCATACACATCAACAGCTATCGCGTAAATGATTGCACACCAACACCCCCCATACACATCAACAGCTATCGGGCAAATGATCGGACCCAACGCCCCCATACACATCAACAGCTATCGCGTAAATGATCGCACCCAACACCCCCCATACACATCAACACCTATCAGGCAAATGATCACACCCAACGCCCCCATACACATCAACAGATATCGCGTAAATGATCATACCCAACGCTCCCCATACACATCAACAGCTATCGGGCAAATGATCGGACCCAACGCCCCCATACACATCAACAGATATCGGGCAAATGATCGCACCCAACGCTCTCCATACACATCAACAGATATCGGGCAAATGATCGCACCCAACGCTCCCCATACACATCAACAGCTATCGGGCAAATGATCACACCCAACGCCCCCCATACACATCAACAGATATCGGGCAAATGATCGCACACAACGCTCCCCATACACATCAACAGCTATCGGGCAAATGATCGCACCCAACGCTCCCCATACACATCAACAGATATCGGGCAAATGATCGCACCCAACGCCCCCTATACACATCAACAGATATCGGGCAAATGATCGCATCCAACGCCCCCTATACACATCAACAGATATCGGGCAAATGATCGCACCCAACGCCCCCATACACATCAACAGATATCGGGCAAATGATCACACCCAACGCCCCCTATACACATCAACAGATATCGGGCAAATGATCGCACCCAACGCTCCCCATACACATCAACAGCTATTGGGCAAATTATCGCACCCAACGCCCCCCATACACATCAACAGCTATCGGGGAAATGATTGCACCCAACTCCCCCATACACTTAAACAGCTATCGGACAAAAGATTGCACCCAACACCCCCCATACACATCAACAAGTATTGGACAAATGATCGTACCCAATGCCCCCCATACACATCAACAATTATTGGGTAAATGATCGCACCCAACGCCTCCCATACACATCAACAGATATCGGGCAAATGATCACACCCAATGCTCTCCCATACACATCAACAGCTATTGGGTAAATGATCGCACACAACGCTCCCCATACACATCAACAGCTATCGGGCAAATGATCGCACACAACGCTCCCCATACACATCATCAGATATCGGGCAAATGATCGTACCCAATGCCCCCCATACACATCAACAATTATTGGGTAAATGATCGCACCCAACGCCTCCCATACACATCAACAGATATCGGGCAAATGATCGCACACAACGCTCCCCATATATATCAACAGCTATCGGGCAAATGATCGCACACAACGCTCCCCATACACATCATCAGATATCGGACAAATGATCGTACCCAATGCCCCCCATACACATCAACAATTATTGGGTAAATGATCGCACCCAACGCCTCCCATACACATCAACAGATATCGGGCAAATGATCACACCCAATGCTCTCCCATACACATCAACAGATATCGGGTAAATGATCGCACACAACGCTCCCCATATATATCAACAGCTATCGGGCAAATGATCGCACACAACGCTCCCCATACACATCAACAGATATCGGGTAAATGATCACACCCAATGCTCCACATACACATCAACAGCTATCGGGTAAATGATCACACCCAATGCTCCACATACACATCAACAGCTATCGGGTAAATGATCACACCCAATGCCCCCCATACACATCAACAGCTATTGGGCAAATGATCGCACCCAACTGTCCCCCATACACATCAACAACTATTGGGCAAATGATCGCACCCAACGCCCCTCATACATATCAACAGCTATCGGGCAAATGATCGCACCCAACGCCCCTCATACACATCAACAGCTATCGGGCAAATGATTGCACCCAATGCCTCCCATAGACATCAGCAGCTATCGGGTAAATGATCGCACCCAATGCCTCCCATACACATCAACAACTGTTGGACAAATGATCACACCCACGGTCCTTGGGTCACCTGTTGGGAAAGATATTACTCTCCGGTTTTTACTATTATTCTGCATAAAAGACATAATTTTACTCGGCCCAACGGGGACTGATACTAACAGTGCGGGTCCGGAGGTAACTTATTGTCCAGCACAGTCCAGTGTGAATTATCACCGCCGGACCGCTGCTGATACAGCACACATTATCAACAAACGGCAAAGGTCAAAACAAAAAGTCTCTGGGTCTTCAGGTCAAAAACACACAGGGGCACGCTCATGATTCTGGGATTCAAAAAGAAGGGGAAAAATATAGGGCCAGGTGACTGGAAAAGATATTCTGATGGAGAACATGCCTAAGGGTACCTTTACAAGCCGCAACTTTTGGTGGCAATAGGAGGCAATCTAACGTGTGCTTGCACATTTTTCATGGTACCCTTAGATCGCTGAATGCGTTTTTTCACGCCGCAATTTCGCCCTCAACCTCAGGCGACGTGTCGCCCCGGAAGTTGCCACACCAACAGCGGGAAACATCTGGTAGACTCCCGACGCCGCTTCCCACGCCGCAATCACCAAAGGAATATGGGCGTACATGTGCAGAGCGGCGAGAACATAGGCATGCCAAATTGTTTTACACCGCGCCCCAAACACAGTCATTGGACAATGCAATATTGTCCTGATTGGCCAGCCTGCTCTGGAAGGCTGGCTAATACCTGACGCCATTGTCGCGGAGTTTGGAAGGAATACACGCTCGTGTCGTTGACAGTGGCTGCTGTGACACACTTTCCAGCCGCTCAAGCGTCACACAGGAGCGGTTTTCAGCAGGACAGTGGTTTACACTACACAATGGTTTGCTATGTGTGCGTCTGTAGCTGATAGTGTGAACATACACACAACACTATGCCCATATGTGCCTACATTGGTCCATGTCATGGCACAACTGAACTATATGTGTGTACACATGTTTGTGTGTGTCGTGGACTGTTCCTACATCCCCCACAAACACCATTGCTTGTTCAATGTGTGTGGACACGTGCCCCTGTGGGCCCAACACATCACAATGGATATGTACACACAGTTGCGCCATAAAGGGCTGAACCTGTGTACTGCATATTACCACACAATGTTACACGGACCCATCAATACCATTTTACGGATCACATACCTCTGTGCACAGCATAAAGCCATGTGCAACTGTCCTGTATCCCCAAGTAACGGCACACACAGGTTGTTGTTTGGATCCAATTTTTTTTGTTTGGCCACAAATAATAACAATACAACAACACACAAAATAGCGTAAACCAGAAGTGTTCACATCACACAAACAAATGCAACATGAGATTTAATGTCAAACAAAAAACATATCAAAGTAAAAAACCAAAACATACTCGCTAACTAACTAAAGAATGTGCACACACAAATAGACAACCCAAATCCTCCTGGTGCAGCCACCCTCCTCATCATGTCGATGCCTCACAGCACCGGCCACCCTACACCTGCTGGTGCTGCCAGGCCACTGCCCCAGGACCATTAAAGTAGGAGCAGTATGCCTCTCTACTGTTCCTGGCATCCTGCTGAGTCCTACCCTAGCTCAGCAGCTGGAGTGGCGCCACACCATGGTCAATTGCCGGGACGGACCTCCCCTGTTGTGGGGTCCACTGAATCCACATAACTTGCCGGCGTGTATGATGACCGATCCCTACGACGCAGGAAGTTATGCAGCACACAGAAGACCAGCCAATAGATTCCAGTTTCATATGCAGACGCGTATGAAAAACCCGGAATGTATTCGCCATGATCCCGAACGCATTTTCAAGCACACGGCGGGCCCGGGATAGGCGGTAATTGAATATGCGCCGCTCAGAAGTAAGGGCCCTCTGGGTATATGGCCGTAGTAGGTGTGCCTGAAGTGGGAACGCTTCATCCCCACAAACGCAAAGTTGAGATGATGGGTTGTCTCATCATTTGAGGGCATCTCTCCTTAGGTCTTGGGCCAAGGAGCAGTGTGCAAACACACCCCCATCTGAGATACGCCCGTTCATTCCAACGTCCACGTAGAGGAACTCATAGTTCGCATACACCAGGGCCATGAGGATTATACTAAAATATACTTTGTAATTGTAATACAAAGACCCCGAGTTAGGGGGTTTAGTTATCCTCACGTGCTTACCATCCAAAGCACCGCCACAGTTTGGAAATTGCCAGCGGTCCTCAAACCCTCTGGCAACATCTATCCATTCTGCGGCTGTTGTTGGAAACTGCATATAGGATGGCAGCAGACTACTTCAGATGGCCTCACACGTCTCGGGAATCAGGCGGCTCAGCAGGGACAGTGATACACGTGAAGTGTATTGCAGGTCGGTCCTTGACTGACTTGTAGCCAGGAACCGCAAAGTTACAGCCAACCGCTCCTCAGGTGGCACAGCTCGACACATCACAGTGTCCTGACCGGCTATCAATGGCCGTATGCGTTCCAACAGGAAGGTGAAAGAGTCCTCGGACATACGGAGGTACAGTAGTTCCTGAAATCATGCGGACTCCGATCCTCCAGCTCACGCACTAGCCGCATGTGGCTCCGGGAGTCCCGGGGGTGAAGCCAATCCCGAGCCCACACACGCCGTGGTCTCTGAGCCTGAAACCTCTCATATCTATCCTCCAGCCACAATTGCTCTTCCACCAAGGCAAGAGCCACGATAGCATCTCCATCAGGGTCCATCATCTCACGTCCTAACCCCTGCAAAAGTGAGGAAAAGAAACATCACTACAAGAAGGCTTCATCACACATCATCTACACACACCACCTTCTTCCCTCTACATCTCCTGAACACTTTACTACAACTTACCCAAGTGTGATCACCAGCCCACACACATACATATAGACCACCAATCAAGGCTCAAACACAACATTGCAAACCTGGTCACTTAACACCCCAGGCCCTCCTGTACAATACATCTCCCTTGTCAAATGCAACACATCATGAGCCTAAGCCTATATACGTGGCCATAATGTTGACATGTGACCACAAGCCGTGGCCAAACACATGGGTCAAAATAATTTAATCATGATTTTAAAAACATCTGGACAATTGCATTACACAGGTACCCCAGCCTTTGTGTGTTATTCAAAAGATATCACACCACGCAGCAGACTACTGAATACTCATCATGTCCAAGAGACTTCCCTGATGTGTTGTGAATGCAGGATCTTCAGAGGCAGACATCCTCAGATGCCACACCCCCCACTCCACAGCTGATTTAGGCCTTAAACGTCCCATTGTGTGTGGTAAAGACAGTACTATGTGTCCTCAAGTCAGATGATCCCCGCAACTAAAGACACTCGCATCCTTCAAACATGATCCTGCATGGCAAAGGCAAAATTACTTTTCAATGAAGATAGAAGTCAAAGCACTCATGCATCCATTTGCCTGGACACAATAGTAAATATGCCAACATACATCACGAGTAACTACATACCCCACCACTTGGGCGTGACCTACAGTACACAATAGCGACCCCTAATGGTAAGGTGCTGTAAACGCAACACAGCCATACCACAGTTCATGTTTGCACATCAGTACTTACTTAATGACTCTGGGCAACAAGCATGTCCGACTTCGGCCATGACCGCATTTTATTTGGTCACCAACCAATCAGAACGCAGCAGCGTCTTGTACTCGACGTAGCCGTCTGGGCGTACGCAGGTGCGACCAATGATTATGCGCCATTGTGCTTTTGTGATTGGTCAGGTTGTGTTTAAATAAGCATGTGCTGGGGCGCAACCCCTGCCCCGACTGGAATGTCCATTGAGCTAGTAGTGTCTCTTCACAAGATCTCTGTTGGACAGACAGTAAGTGGGGGCACATGCTATTGGGCACTCCTGGACGTTCTTTTCTGTGTGCTGTACACCCATATGTTGGCTGATGTTTCTACGCCTTATGTGCAGCTTCATGTAGTGTCCTGTAGAAGTGTATTTAACGACGTGTACGCATCATAAATACAATCTGTGTCCTGTAGCACATAATGTTCTGTGAGATCCTTGCCAGGACAATATGTGAACTTCAGCACTATGTTTAGCCCTAAATATGTGTGTATCTGAGGAGTGTGTGTTGAAATTTCCTTAGTAACGCCATGTGTGGCATTTGTATTGAAAGACCTTCACATATTTCAATGCAGTGGGTCCTAATACATATATCATGTGGCCTGTCCGACATGCCCCATGTATGGACACATGTTAACACCAATAATGATTTTGCCTAGCCAAGTTGACTACCAGAACACGTTATTACTCTTACAGGACTTTTTTTTTCTCAGATGGCTGAGTATCACGATTTTGTGACATTACTCCTCACCATATACCAGGAACATGAATGCCTGTGGCGGGTGTCGCTGCCTGCTTATCACAACCAGGCAGCGAGGGCTGCGGTCTACATGCCGCTAGTGGAGCTGTGCAATCGGCTCCAACTACATAAAATCTGGACAGCGGTGCTGGTTGCGGATAAGATGAAGCCTGCGCACCGTGTTCAACAACACCCACAAAAAGTGGATGGAGGCCCGGTCCGGGGCTGGAGCTGAGGAGGTCCCTAGGCCAACTCTCTGGTACTATGACCTCCTCAGCTTCACCCTGGGCCAGGAGGGGCCTCGTGGAACACGGTGCAGCAGGCGCTGCCCGCAACCAGCTGTGGCCGCAGCCCAAGACCCTGCCCCGTCGCAGGAGGTGGGTAAATATGTTTGTGTGATCGATCTAACCAGCATGTTGTTTGCACTGATGTGGGATTTGCAGCACATGTGGTAGTCGCCATTGTGCTTTTCCCGCACCAATCCTGTTCCCTGTTCCTTTCTATCCTATTTTGGTCTATTTCCTCACAGATTGTGTTGTGTTCTTTGTGTGCACTTTACATATCAATGTGGACCCTCAGGTGAGTATACTGCACTTGTCAGGCTTTGTCTTCTCTAAACTCTGCTCCTGTGGCTTTTGGTGTTAGCCTTGGTGATCTTGGCTCTATGTTGTTTTGGGTGTTTGGTTGCGGTATTAGCTTCAATTACATTGCAACATGTGGCTGATGTTTTTTTTTTTTTTTTATTTGTTTGATTTTCAGGCCCCTCTGGCGCCTGGCTCCAATGATGAGGACCCAGCGGCTGGCGAGGCTCTCCCCTCAACATCTGCGGGAGAGCCAGTGCCCGAGACCAGTGGTGGCCCAGGTCCCAGCTCTGGAATCAGACGTAGACGACCACCTGCCTCACCCAACATGGAGCTGGGTACCTGGGCGAAACGGGTCCTCCTAGATCGAGAGAGGACCCCCGGCTCTGGCATTGGGTTTGTCGCCAGCGAGATACTGGGCCACATGGAGCCAGAGCAGCGTAATATCGCGCAGCGGGCCATCTTTCGTGTCCTGGAGGCGGGCGTGGATGGGTCCCTGTGATGGGGGGTGACATGGTCGCTCCCCCAGAAGACAACCCCAGGGCCCACTGC